>JAOUQW010000021.1:13375008-13392381 GCA_028565825.1 Olivaichthys viedmensis
CAGGACAGTACGTATCTGCCTGCCACAATTTCAGAGACAGTGAGTGACACACATGCACACACACACACACACACACAGCCCTGTTTGTCATTTTCCTGTTCTTGTTCTGTTTGTTTTTCCCTGTCATGCTTTGGCAATACTGTAACTGTATATGGTCATGCCAATAAAGCTTATTGAATTGAATTGAAAAATTGAGTGAGACAGAGAGTGAGAGAGACAGAGAGAGAGAGAGAGACAGAGAGAGAGAGTGAGAGAGAGAGAGAGAAACCACCCACCTCCATTGTCTCGCACTGAGAAGTTGGCCTTCACGGAGCTCTCTGGTGCCAGAGTGAAAAAGAAGCGGTGTCCGCCTGTCGGCTCGTCCGGATCTACTGCCGTTATCGTTTGGATTTTCTGAAACATAATAAGAAAAGTAATTGACAAATGGTTCTTACAAAAAGGAAGTGTACACACGCTATATATATATATATAAAATCAGATTTGCTGACTACAGTTTAATGGTAAACAACGGCTGAATCGTCCTTAATGGCTATTGTGTAATTTGTACTAATTAGTATAGCATTCACAAATCAATTACATTAGGATTTAAATGAGGCGCTGCATTTGTTTTTCACAAATCATTTAAAATGAGATTTGCAGATGCAGTAAAGTACAGTGCTATTTTACATTTATAATGTTCCACTGCTCACACACACACATACACACTCGCTGGCTCTCACTGACAGTGAGGATAGCTATCGGCTTAGCGATTGAGCCCAGAGTGGTCTTGTGTAGTTACCAAGGGCAGTACGAGGTTAAATGCCTTGTTCAAGGACACGTCTAAAATTTAATCAGCAATCCTCTGGTGCTTAGTGTGTTTCTGCCTGTCAGGCATAGCAACTGGCCCAGAGTCCTCACCTTACTGCCCTGCTTAACGTATGCACCTCTAGGCTGCAGTGGCTACCAATCAGCTTTTCATTATATATACGCACACACCCACAAGTCAAATGTATGACTCACTCTTCATGAGCACATTTTCCAATTTTCTGTCCAAAACACTCCCAAAGGTTAGACAGTCACTCTCTCTTTAACGTGTAAGGATTAAGCGAGCGACGTAGAGTGCAGGCCAAGATAAGCAGATCTCTTCTCATTGGTGGGTGTTTCAGAGTCGGGCGTCGCCGCGGTGGGTAGGTCAGTGAATCTGTGTGATGACGGACAGCAGGGGAGGCGTGTGGACCGAAGGAGAGAAGGGCAGTTATTATAAAGCGCCTCTGATAAGTGACAGCGCCTGTCATCCGCCGTGACGCTTAATCTCATCAAGCATGACAGAAAAAGGTCCCGGCGTCTAATCCGCCATGGCAAAATACTCATCGCCGATCCCTATCTCCATCCGGAGGAGGCAAGTCCCATAGAGGTCACGTAAACGTGTTCAACAAACGACACAGCACTCATCCTTACTATCTCGCATCTAAATTGACAAGGTGGCCCCGCCGAGAAATGTTAAAGTCTGTTAAAATGGGCCTTTACCTGACCGGCTTTAGCGTTTTCACACACAAAGGTCTTGTAGAAGGAGGCCAGCGCGGGCGGGTTATCGTTGACATCCAGAACACGGATGTACACAGGCACTCGACTCGTCTGCTGGGGGTTATCTGTAACAACAAAAAAAAGACCACTTAAAAGTCTGGCAGCCTGCGCTGGGATAAAGAGAACACGGATATTTATGCAGCATTAAACACAAGTTAACAGCGAGCAGGATTCATTCGCAGGAAGTACATTTACTCACTTTGAAAAATTCATTTGTGTCAAGTAGATGTAATTTCATTCCATTTATTTATATGTTCTTGGAGCCTACTGTCCAGGCCAACTTTCTAATATTTGAATCTACAGTTATTTTATAAGTTCTCCATGGTTCCTCACTCCATTTCATCTTTTCAAGGTAACACGACACTAGGCTCTGCAATAGGCTAATCACTATTGTGCCATAATGAGCTTTAGTTAGTTATTAACTAGCTCAGTCTACAATATATCGATATCATTTACGGGGTTTTCTCTGCTGTTAAACAAAGTGGCGGGTCATTTTTGACCCTTAAGACAACACAAGGGTTAAAACAAGTTTGGGGTAACTTTAACTTACAATGCAAAATTTTGCATATTGCATGATTAGATGATTATTTTGTTTTGCTAAGGTTCTGTCAAGAAGCCAAAATGATAGGTATGTGTCTCCCAGATCTTAACTTAATATTTTGACAGATTAAAATGTGCATGACTCACTGAACTCCGCCGCGATCACAGAAATATTGTGCCACGCAAGGTCCTCTCGGTCAAGATGCTTCTGCAGGAATATAGACCCGTTCCCAGCATGCACGTTAAAGATCCGGTCCACGTCCGTGTGGCGATCAATTATGTACCTGGAAATGACACCACCGGCTGAATCAATACTCCTTAGCAAGGACCGCTGTTGCTGTGGCGGTGCATACTGAAAGAACAATAATGCTTCCTACAAGGTAATCTCACGTTTGATACCAAGCATGGGCTGTTGTCTAGAGAACCCAGGAATCGGTGACAGCTTGAGAAGCAGAACTGATTACATCCACAGAGCCTGAAGGCCGCTCGTGGCTTGTGCACATTTGTTCTCGGTTCAGCAAGAGCTTCCAATATTGCTCCTTCAGACGCAATCATTCAGAGGGACCGCGCCATTCGCTAATTATCCTCCTGATGTTCAGCAAGACCACGCTGCCCGATCACAATGCCCCGGATGTCTGATAATTACCTGCCCTAAAGTCCTGCTCCCTGTCTGCTCGGGCTCTTTAATTGCACTTCTTCTCTTTGCTCTTATTTACCGCGGTCTCCGGAGGGAAAGAAATAAGGGGCCGTTTATTGTAGAGGCGGATCAGCTTTATCATCAGGGGGCTTTGGGCAGTTCTAATATCTTCATTTATTCTCATAATGGAAGCTTATTACGATTAATTCAATAAGAACACGCAACCGGGGGACCTTTTGAATTAAAAGAGCACACAAAACATGGACGTATTCAGTCTCAGCTCGTATTTGGGACCATTTAAAGACATAAAGTGAGGCTCTAGAGGTGAAGGTCATTTTGATTGATGAGAAAAACCTTACAGTGTAAATGTCTCTCTCTAACTCTCAAGGTTCTGAGGAAGGCTTTATTGATATATTGACTGTAGCACAAGCATTCAGTTTGGCCCACACACGGCCAAGAATTAAGAAGAATAATTTGTTATAATGGAAATACTACTCAAAAGGCCCTCCTTGCAAATCCAGCTCACTCAAACACAGACGTTTGAATTTGTGCACACAACCCCACCTGATTTCACTAATAAGGCTCCCTAATTATCTAGAGAGGGAGCTCATTACTGAAATCAGGTGCTTCTGTATAGGGACGCTGCAGTCTTTGATAGTAGAGCTTTAAATACTTACTTGACTGGGCTGCGGCGGGCGTCCTGATCCACGGCGTTCACCGACCCGATGACAGTGGTCACGGCCGCGTCCTCTTTCACCTCCATCGTGTAACTGGGGCGCTCGAAATGCGGAGGCTCGTCCACATCCTCCACATTTATCCGGACCGTCGCCAGGTCTTTGGTGTCCACACTCACGAAGCGCGGATCTGGGTGGGTGTTGCGAACCTGCACCTGCAGTGTGTACGACTTCTTTTTCTCGTAGTCGAGAGGCTGCAGAGAGAAAACAACGCGCCCACATTGTTTACTCGGTACAAACCACCGACCTGCTAAGCTGAGGTAAGTCATTATTTCACAGCATGGATTCTTCTAATGAGATAGTAGTCAGGGTTGCACACGCAGCAGGTGGGCGAATGAAACAATCTTTACCTTTCTGACGGCGAGGATGCCTTCCTGGGTGTTTTTGTCTGCCATTATAGAGAACACGTCCAGGCCGTCTCCGCCCACCACGGTGTAGTCCATCTCAGCGTTCGGCCCGATGTCGGCGTCCACGGCTCGAACCCGACCCACCGCGACCCCGGGCTTGCTCAGCTCAAGAACGCTGAACTGATAGACACCTTAGGGGAGGAGATCGCACGCTGACCCTCATCCTACATACATCTACACTTAAGACATTTTAAAACTGGACGTTTAGCAGACTGCACTCTTAAAGCCAACCTGGAATATCTAAAAAGTTTGATAAATATGGTTATTTGATTTGTATTCATTTTGCTAAAGCATGCTGATGATTTATTAAAAAACGAGTGGGCAATGTCTCCATGGCATATTGTGCGGACAGACTGAAAATTCATGAGCTAGAGCAAACCTAAATCCTGAGCAAACACCAGTGAGTGGAGTGTAGAGAGTTTCAGTGGACAGAGCCTCAGATTGTGTATTGTACTGCGCTGCAGCCTTACTTTGTGCAAACTGAGGGGGATTGTCGTTCACGTCGGTCAGGGTGATGTTGACTATAGTGGAGCCGGTTAAGCCGCCCCTCTGGCCCGCCATGTCCTTGGCTTCGATCACCACCTGGTAATGCTCCCTCTGCTCTCTGTCCATGTCAGAGGGCCCTAAGGCTGTCCGGATTATGCCTGAAGGAAACATGGGTTTGTGCTGTTTTTTGCCCGCTTATTTTTTCCTGACACATAGAAATGCACTGCACTCTGTTTCCTGTGAAAGCTCTATAATGTGATGATCATCATTATGTGCTATGGAGACACTTTAAAGCTGTACTCGATGATGATCGTGGTACTACGAGGCTCTGGGGTAAGAGATAAAAACCCTAGTTGTGATGGAAACGTGGCTTAAAAACCTTAGTGCGTTGGAACAGCGCAGAGCTCGTTGCGTGCACACTGACCCTTATGTTGCCTTGGAGATTGTAATTGGCATCAGCAGCCGCTATTGGGATACAGCTTCAGGTTGTGAATTAACTGGGCTGAAGGATAAAGACTGGTGCTGCGCAAGCTGAGTTTTTTGGGCTACTGCTTAAAGCATTGCTTTCTGCAGCATGCTAAGCATATTGTGGATCATTGGACACTGTGCATTCCAAAGCTTCCTTTCCTATACTGCATGTAAAAACGCTGAGCAATACCAGAAAACATCGAATGTGACACGAAGAAAGCCTGCAAATGGTCATAAAAATGTCACAGATGGCCGTTGGAATGGTGCATCTGTCATGTCTCATAGCTGCTCTTTCCCATATGTACTCAAGCACAGAAAATGGCACACTCCAAATAATCCAGTAATTTGTGTTAGCATCGAGTTCAGGGCTCTAAATGGCACGAACGTTCCCAGATTAACCCTGCGCCCCTGATGGATATCCCTTTTTCAGCCCCAAAGCCCTTTTTTTTTAGGACTTTATGTAGTCCTGGTATGACACGGACATCGTCATCCATGTCACATCTGGGTAAACCCAATATCAGTGTTAAGCTGGACGGTAATCTGCCGTATGAGCTTTTGTGTTTCTATTTCTCTTTTGTTTAAACAAAGACCTGAGCTGGAGATGGTCCAGGGTGCACATTAGAATGATTAAACTGCATTGAGTTTGTTCAACTAAAGTGCTCGAGTGGGAAGGCCATAATGCAAACCTTTCACATTACTGAAGTACTCTCTCGCTCTACTTTTTATTCCCCTCGCAGTGTTTTTTTCCCCCTCCTCTTTCTCTCTCGTTCTCTCTGTATCTCAGATTATGGCAACAGACCACATTAAATGGTTGATCTGACCTGTGTTTGACTCCACTGAGAAGTACGGGTGACCCTGGCTGATGCTGTAGACCAGTTTCGCGCTCATGCCGAACATCTCGTCGTCTGCATCTTGGGCTGTGACCTGAATAACAGAGGTGCCTGAGAAAAAAGAAAAAAAAGAAGGAAACATTAAGGATTTAGAACAAGAAATATATATAAAATCATTCAAACCATAAACAGCAGAGCACTAAGTAAAAAGCGATAAAGGCGTACCGATATGTGACCTCTCAGGCACGCTAGCCGTGTAAACCTCCTTCTCAAACTTGGGCTCGTTGTCATTGATGTCGTGGAGTTTAACAATGAACTCTGTCTCAGGTTCCAAGGGCACGCCGTTCTTCTTGCTGACAGCCTGAGCTCGGAGAGAGTAATACGGCTTCTCCTCTCTGTCCAGGCTCCGCGTGGCATGCAGATCACCTGAGTTTGCATCTATCACGAAGATGGTCCCGGCACCTTCGCCGGTCAGCACATACATCACCGCGCCGTCTCCTCGATCCATATCGGAGTGAAGCTGTGGACGAAATAACGTTCGAGCCATTCGTCAGCTATCCACAGGTCTGTCTTTAGTTTCTAACACTCCTGAACGTTCTACTACATTTGGTATTCTGAAGCCCTTTTGGCGGCGGCTGTTGTTTCTTCAGGAAACAAGACAATGCAGTGAAAAGGAAAGTCTCTGCAGGTACTGTTGAGGCAATGTGTGCAGATGAGCTCTCATGAAATTGAGTTCTGATTGCTTATCACATGAAAGTAAGAAACATCAAATGTGCAATCAAGGTGAATACATATTCATTAGAAAGACAGCCATCCACACCTGCTATCTCTATGTGGCACTGCCTTTTTTTTCTCTGCATTTCATGAGCAAAATCAAACAGCACCATCCTTCACGTCCTAAGACGGTGATGTTTGAAACGCATCATGCATTTCCAGTTACCATGTCGGCTTGCGAAGCTTTGACTGAGGGGGAATTTCACTTTTAAATGCTAAAGGTGTGGATCTGATTGCTTTAAACAACAGCTTTTGATGAAGGAAAAAGGATCACGTTCACAGTTTGAGTGGGCTGATATGTTGAAGTGAATCATTGTTATACAAATTAAGCCACACCTGTTCTTTGCATGAGAAAATCTGAAAATTTTGTGAGACCACATTGGGAAATCAGTACTTTAAAAAAGTAAGTTATTCAAACACAATGACTCTTTGCCTCCTGAGACTTTCCCCGCCTGCATCTTTGGAATGCATCCTCCTCTACTCTCATTCTTCAGACTGCAAAGATCCAGAAGGAAACATTTTGAGAGGCAAAAAGGTTTTTTAGTGTTACAAAGGGACATTCATAAGTCTATAAAGTCTATAACTTAACCCCATCTGGAAGCCTCTCAGGACCCCGTTTGGAAATCGCGCATGATCCTTGTCTACATTCTGCTCATGCCGAGAATGGAGGTTGTGTATGACCCTTTGCAACGCGTGGAAGCACTGGGCTAAGGCTTTTTTATCATATATTCTAATCTTTGATCTTTTGTCCAGATCCTTCTGCCTCTGATGGTGGGCAGCACAGCGAGAGCGTTACAGGCCTGAGCTTTCTCTCTTTCCCTCATCTCCGACCTAGCAGGAGCCATGCTGGAGAAACACCACCATCAACGAGCCCACGCTTTTCATCTTCTCTAGCACTAGTTATTAAAAGAAGACAGCTGAGAGATAGAGGATTAAGAAAGATGATGAAACTTTTCCAGCACTCTCAACTGTCTTCTGAGTATTCTGATCTTATCCTGCTTACACACGCATCAGCTCCCATAAAGAAAATGAGAACGCGCGCATGCAATGGAAAAATCAGTATTGACACAGCAAAAGTCCAGCCTCTGTTACTGATATCCTCATGCTTTCCAGTTTCAAAGCCTCAGCTTTACAGTGTGTTACACCTGCAGTACCACCTATCAGATTTTGCAGACAATAAGTCAATAAGAGTATAAGATGCACCCTTTGAAGTTTTTTAAAGTCTGTTTAGGAAAAATAAATAAATCAATATAGGCTATATGTATGTATGGATGGATGTATCTTAATCCCTCTGTCAGGCCAGGAAGATATCTGTCTGTCAGCCATCCTTGTGAAAAAAGTCAATATAAAACTATGTTTAATGCTGAGACCTTGTAATTCGCTCTAGCTTTTGTTTGGCTAATCATTTGCCTCTACGATGAAAATTTTTGTTACGTTCAACGTTATGTTAACGCCAAAGCTACTTTTTTTTCCGTAACTGTAGGCTAAATCTCAAATGGAGTTCCACTGGGCATTTAGTGCACTGTCGGTTCTACAACGCCATTACGTCGTACCCTTAGTAGTGAGCGTATATATAGTGAATAGCAAGCTATTTGGGACTCGGCTTATCTGTGTGTTCGGGGCTTAAATTTTCTGTGTGTAAATAAATAGAAACAAAGCTGAAACATTAAAATTTAACATTAAATTTTTTTCACCTTCTGTGGTTTATGTGATAGTGTAGCTACTGCTAATCTTCACTCTGTGTGTGGCTGTATAACATTATAGGCTCAATAATATTCAAATACCTTTGAGCATAAACTCAAAAGGTGGCATGTTGAGCGTATGAGTGTGTGTGAATGGTTTCCTACCTTGCCGATGTACTGATAATCTGTGCCGGTGTACTCCTCCTGCAGAAAGAACTGCTTCCACATCCAGCCTCTCTTGGAGCGCTTCAGAGTGTCCGCATCTCGCTCTCCCCATGATACTTTTGCTTCTTCCTTTGCAGCTCTCCCTCGTGAAAGTGTCATGGCGTCCATGCTGTGGGCTGCCCATACCCATAACAGGAATGCAATCCAAGTCCTCATCCTGTCTGATCTGAGTTTAACTCACAGAATTCTTCAGTCCTATCTGCCCAGGTTAAAGCTCTGTGTAGTGGAGACGGCTGCCACCCTCATAGTCCTCTGTGCTGGTGCTTGGGGCACGGTTACCTATAAAAACAGAGAACCAGCCAATTAATTGGGAGGAAGCTTTCCGACTAGTGTGAATCGTCCCTTTTTCGTTAGAGGCAGCTCGAGCCCCATATCAAGATTACAACTGTCCCTTAATTAGAAGGCATCGCTTAGAAGCGTATGACGGCCGTTCGGCGGGGCGACTGAGCGGATCTGGTCCTGATATCTGTATAATTGGTGTCCCACAGTTTAGAGAGTGTGAAGTGGAAAGCGGACGCTCGGATCCGCGCTGTTCTGCAGGAGCCTGTTTAGCACAGGAACGATAAAACTCAGATAAGCTCTCTGCCTCTCTGTACAGCCGACCATTAGCCTCTGACTCTGAAAGTACTGCAAAGCAAGTAAATGGCTCTCGCAAATCTATTATCAATTAATCAATAGGAGTCCACTCTAACTGCCCCGATTTAAAGACCAAAACACTTATGTAGCAATTGAGTTAGGGAAAAAAGAAAAGATCTGGGCAAAAACAAAACAAAAAAAAACCTCATTTGGCCACAGAAGTGTTTAGCGGCAATGTCTGGGCAGTTTGATCAGTGAGAATGAGAAGAATTAGCACTGTCCCACTGCGTTCACCTCTTCGACAGCCAGAAACAAAAGCGTCCTCCTACCACATAATAATCGCCCATCACCACGTTTCCTGTTTCTACATCAATCTTAAAGCCTGTCTGCGGGACAGCACCTGGCTTTTCTCCCTTTCACTCTTTATGGAGTAGATTGCACATGTGATTGGGGAAAGGAGGCGAGACGGCTATTCTCGGCGTGAAGTGCATTTACGTGCCCCCGGGTTTTGATTTACAATAGCGGCAGTGACATTTATGCATGCATTTGTCCATCAATATGAAACGGCGGCAGGTCAGGCGCGCCTCTAATGGTAGATGGAGCAGCGGTTCAGGGCCAGCGATTCAGTTGAAAAAGCATAATTTAAAATAGTGGTGCTGGACTCCGCCGTATAGTTACATCCATACATACACACACTGCTTTAGCTTTTCATTGTGCTTTTCATTATGTTCAACGTTATGAATCGGTTTAATTGAACGAGCCAACAATAGAAACTGGGTCATATTGATTCACTGTCAAACTCAATGCGTGTGTGCGGTTTAGTGTGTGTGTGCATGACAAAGAGAGACAAAGGAGACATGGTTTTACAAATGTAGTTTATGGAGGTTGGTCTTTATGGATTTATGGGGTCCAAACTCCGGAGTAAGGGCTCCAGGAGCGCATTAGTCAAACTCAGGGAGCCATTTCGGCACAGCTCTGTGACCTGGAAAATCCCCTGACACAGTGCTGCCGGGGGAACTCGGCTGCATCTAAAGCGGTTTTGTTACTCAGTGTGCCAGATGGAACAGACACGGCTCCCGCCACAAAATGTCTGCCCCGTTCGTTTATGAATCCAACCTGCTGCGAGAGACGTGGGTAGAGGAGCATAGAAGCTCCCCTGCTGTCCATAAACACAACCGCACGCTCCATAAAACTCGACGTGACACCTTCACTTCATGCTGTCCATCACTTCAGAGGCTCATACGCATGCAAATATGCCACAATGTTTGCAAGTATGCTTGATGAATGAGGTCTCAGGTTGAAATATGTGATGAATTGGAAATTAACATCCGCAGTGCTAGATTTGTCTTCAATCTGTACTGAGTAGGCCTAGTTATACAGGTTTCAGATGCTCATTTGACTAATCCTGTGTACACAAATACTGTTCTTATAGTACGAAAGCTTGAAATCTGCTCGCGAAATTGTGATTTATGTTTTTGCACAGCAACCTCTCACGAACAACAACAGACCTACTATCATTTCACAACACAGGCTAATTAGCAAAAGCGGCGTATCGTGTGTCTCCACACCAAGCTTCGACTTTTTGTTTTCAGACAATTTAGCATTACAGTCTGACCTTGAGCCATCAGCAGTTCCTGTTTTTATTTATTTATTTATTTTTAAATAAAATGTCTTGTTTTTATTCCTCCTCAAAGACACAGTCCCCTTCGAGTCTCTTGGGAGAGGCAGAGACTGGCGAGGTGGTGGTAAGGACTGACAGGCAAAAGGGATGGGGGGGGGTGAGAATCAACGACACCTGTGGAGGATTCAGAGAGCTGGCGGGACATGGGGTGTGTGTGTCTATGTGTGTGTGTGTGTGTGTGTATGTGCATGAGTGAGGCGGGGGCTCTAAGCATAGCCATCGCTGCTAGCTCTGGCACACAGCGGACAGTTGCAGCCCTCCTGATGAGTCCCGCAGGGGCAATTAGGAGCAAGAGAAGGAGAGTGTCAGCCACGGGCGGCGACAGATAACAAGTCCTGCTGCAGCAGAGCCGCCAAACACACACCGCACACCACACACTGTCTCCCACTTCTCCTATATGATGAATAAGGTACCGGATCCATTAGCTAGAAACACCCGGCCCTTCGGGCTCCGAAATAGGCCAGTTGTGTTTTGTGGGCTGATTTTACATGGTTACGCCGCTTTGAATTGCAGTAGCTAAATAAATGTTTGATTACCCTGACTTGATACACCCCCTCATCGGTGCTCTATTAAGAGATCAGTGAAGCGGCTTTCGTTCCCCGGCCGCGTGGGTGAGCTCTGGAAACGGTAAAAAAAAAATGGTGCGAGCGAGCTCTCATCTCGCCTGCGCAAAATGGAAGGAGACACATGCCATGTCGGATTGCGGTCACCTTCTCTCTCAACGCCGCGCGACGAGGGAAGAGTGGGGCAAAGTGAAGATCAGATGAAGGCAAATTGAGTCTGGGTGGCACACTCGAACACATCAGAGCTGATCCTGTTTCCATTCGGTGGACTAGCAAGCCAAGCAGCCAGTCCATGTCATTCCCCGGGGCGAAGTGGGTAATCGATACTCATCGATCCGTCTGTTTGGGGGGAAAAGGGCTGTCTAGACGGCTTGGGTTTTAGGATGCTATGGTATCACTTCTCCTGCAAGGAGAATGATGATTGATTTGCTCATCTCGGTCGTAATTTTTCCATATCAGGCCCGTCGTCCATTTTCCTCAGCTATTTATACCTATCTACAGTCAGGCCATATCCAATTACATAAAAAGATTGGAAGGCAGACATTGGAAGAAAACCCACTTTTGGTCATGTTTGAGTACACAACAACAGGACCAGTCCGTGGATAAACATCACCACAAGCTACACTTTAGCATGCTCCAGTGTTAAAGTAAGTCATAATTATTTTCCTATGACCACTTGTTGTAACACATTGAAGTGTAAGAAGCCTAAAGCATGTGACTTTACGGCTGCTGGTGCTTACTGTGGGGGGCTAAAACTCCATCCAAGGCGTAATCCTGCAGCCTAGGCCCCCCGTAGATCCCCCAAGCCTCTTAATCTCTTTTGCAACATGTGCGCTTTATTCTCAACAGGAACAGATAATGGATTCAAATGTTGGAGTTTTTTTTTTTTTTTCCCCAATAGAACGACCATGTGGACCAACACAATTAGTGTCAGGGAGCATTGCCCGGACCAGATGGGACCTCTTAATTACGTAACGCAGGAGGCCATAATGTGGTCTGGAAGCCATACTGAGTCAATGACTCTATTTCTTTTGCTAGGCATCAGTGGTGGTCCACAAAATACACGTTTTTTTTTAAAGATACAGGCTGTTTAGTGAATTAAACAAAGCAATTCGACCATACGTGCTAAATTCAGTGTTCCCTGAATTTTCAGGTGTGTGACATTCATTTGCTCATGAGGGGAACCGCAGCAAGCGACCCGCTACAGCTGGACTCTCCATTGTCTATCCATGCAGACTGTTCAAATACGAAGCACAAAGCACCTGTTAACCTGTGTGTGTGTTTGTGTGGCTCTGGCGTTTAACGGCAGTGTTGTATTGTGGGCTATTTGTTTGCGGTTCCCTGGGTAAGGGGAGGAGAAGACGCCGTGAGAATCGAAGCTGTGTGAAGAACTCTGCGGGAGCTCTCGGGTCAGCAGCTTCCCCTCAGCATTGTGCTGGACTACTGGAATGCCGTCGCCTATTGCAATGCAAATGAGCCTCTGTGTGTGTGTGAGGCTGTGTTTGTGTGTGTGTGTGTGCGCGCGTTTGTGGGTTTTCTTGTCACCTCATTGACAAATACGCAAATCAGGAGTGCGCCCTGCTAATAGAGTTGTTGCTGTAGTCAAAGTCGGGGAGAACTTTTTCACGGCTTGTCGTCGATATTTATCGCATGTCTTTCCCACGAGGCCTTTAAGAGCCTGACAGTGCCATTAACTCATCTATAGACTCGAAGCCATCTCAGAACTTGGGCACTTTTCTTGCAAGCCAGCACTTCACACTGGCAGCTCCATAACGATCAGAGTCTGGGAATACATTTCACTTTATGGGAATGATTTACATGCAAATACCCAAATGGGAAAAAAGCTCCACTTTAAGTAATAACTCAGTATTTTTGGACCTTTTTACTCTTGCTTTGTACAGCTTTTAAAGACATTTATTTTTTACAATCAAGGTAACAATTCTTTCATTTTAAAAGGTCGCTGTAAGTCGTCTTGATTGCAATCACAACACAGCCTGACATTTTGATTCTGCTCCTACGCTGGTATTAGAATTTAAGCTCCACAACAGGGACAGAAAAACATGTATCAACAAAATTAATCGATAATGACATTTATTGACATTAACAACCACAGAAATAGAATCGAAAAAACACTAACGCTCTACAGCTACAAATAAATGAAAGCCTATGGCGGCATCTAGGACATTGCTGGAATTAAAATGTTCTGGGGTTGTTCAAGGCAAATGGAGAATAAAGGTTAAAAGATCCTGATTAGACTGATTTCATCCCTCTTCTCTTCTGCTCAACTCATGCGTGCTCCGCAGGCCGTGATGTGCTCTCGGAGAGCTGAACTCTCTGGCCCTGGACTTGTCAGGTTATTAGTCTGTGCTTGTCTTGCTGCTCTTGTACAACAGAAATGGGTTCGCTCTTTTCACAAGGGTCTGTGCTCGGCTTCTGCATGATGAGAGCGAACCGTACGGAGATCTGACCGTGCTGCCTGAATTTGCTGCTCTCTGCTTGTGGCCTTTCTGTGGCCACACTTTTCCTCGATTGCTCTGGCCTATTTCAGCATTGACACACAGACTGCTTTCCTGAGTAATGTGTCACTGTTGTGAAGCACACTTGGCAAGCTTTGCTAGTCGGTAATTTGTAGCACACGCTAATGATCCACTCTGAGTTTGGACTGACTTGAGAATAATCAAATGAAATGGCAAAGACAACAGAGGGACGACCCGCGCTAATGGCGTTACGCCATTATCAGTTCACACTGAATGTGGGAAACGAGATCAGGACTGGAAATGTGCCTGTGTGGAGAGACAAAAGGCCATTTTGACAAGTCAAGCTTTTGCAAGCATTCACAATGGGCACTATTAGCAGCATCTAAAGGCAGGGTGTTTCTCTGCGAAGCACATACACAATAGGCTAGATTATAAGAGGCAGGGTCGGGTCGAGATGTTTCATTAATACGGTGTAGAAATATCAAACATCAGCTGCGAGATAATGAGGCTGGACATTATCATACCACCAAGGGCTGAAGAAATGAATGCATGAATTCAATGCAGTATTTACAGATATGACAACTCCAATTGCCAGACATTTCCAGCCCGACTGCTCTGTTATTCTAAAAATGGTGGAGCGCCTGAGTATGAAATAGATTGTTTGAGTGGATTGATGATGTCCAGGCGAAATGGGTGCTCTGTTTTAACCTACAGCTGCCAAGGCAGATCGCATCAGCTCAGCCACACACTCTCAAGCCCTTTTTTTTTACTATAAATTACACCATCCATCGAGGGGAAAGTCAATTCCACAAGCCACAGTCTTCAATCTTAAGATGACAGGCTCTAGGTGCCTTCCCTGATGCACTCACATTGCCCACTGTGCACTAGATTCTTGTACGACACACCATGTACTTGAATTATGTAAAGAATTTTGGGCGGTTTTAATACATCATCTGGGTAATAATAGCACACTGATCCTCATTTAATTTCCCAGTGTAAACACTACTTTCACAACAGATGTTCGTGGATCATCTGGCCGTCTCCAAGCATGAAGCCTATGCACGAATGAAAGAATCATGCTGTTGTTCACACTTGAACATGTGCGCTGGAACATTTGGGCCTCAATCAGCCGTCGACCTCGGAGGCCAGGGTCGCGCCACTTACTATGTAGAACCGAGAGCTAGAGGTCACCTTCGTCATGTGCATGCTGAATAAATCACATTAACGCTGACGGATACACAGAAGATTTTCTGTCATAGCAAGACGTATCTGTGATCAGTATTCCATTTGCGTGCACTTCAGAAGTCAGAAAAACAGCAGCCTGTTTTTTATTTATTCTAATGCACAGGCCCTGAATGACAGAAATATTCATTGTGCCGTTTGGAATTCCGCTTTAAGTTTGTTTTTCATCATCAATGCCATAACCCCCGCCCCATCCTAAAGTTCTATCGCTTGCTGCCTGTGATCTGCCCTGTCATCTCGCTCACTGTCTGATGTGAGCTGTATGGAGTGCGTCCAAAGGCTATAGGGCCCATAAGGATGAAAGAACTGGAGTCCATATTTATTATGCGTCCTATAATAAGACCAGTACACTAGTATCAGTTCTCTCTGTGTCCAATAAATTACATTTTTTTAGGATATAAAGGCATCCTGAATAAACACTGCAAACAGCAAGAACCTTTAGCATGTTGACTGACTTATTAGGCATGTGCTAATATTACATTGGTAACACTTTACTGTAGTGTAGTGTACTTCACTTTACTTTACTGTACTTTAGTGCAGTGTTCAGAAGGCTACATGACACCTACATAAGACCTTCATGGCAACTGACAAACATTTATAAACGCTTATTCCAACAGGCAGTTAAGTTGACAAAAGCAGCCTTTATGACAACTGACGCCTGTTGGAATAAGCGTTTATAAATGTTTATGTCAGTTTATGTGAGTTGTCGTGAAGGGCTTATGTAGGTGTCATGTAGCCTTCTGAACACTGCCCTACAGTAAAGAGTTACATTACATTTATATATGACAATAAGTGTCAAGCTTTTTATCCTGGTTAATGATATTGTCCTGATAACGTATCGGAGTGACGGTTCTGTCCGCCAAGTTTTTTAAACTTTCATAAAACTCTTATGTGATGAACAGAATTGTGGAATTGCCTGCTCTGCCAAAGACACATGCAATTCTAAGGCCCCTTTAGAAGACAGCTGTCCCTTATCTCAGAAGTACAAACACGATCCAAAAATGCTGCCCTGAAAAAAAACCTCCTTCCTGAAGGAATGCGGGGGTAGTGTGACGAGATTTCGAAGCGTCCATGATAACAGGAGGACACCAACTGATGCAGATGGGAGACCAATTGTTTATAAGCCCCCTTTTATATCAGCCCATTCATCATCCACTTCCACTCAGGAAATCCAATCACTTGGTGTCTTAGTGCATTTTGTAACCAATGCCTGAAGTTAATCAGCAAAATAATCTTCTAATCATCTTCTAATACCTTAGAAACAACATACATTTTTAGACATGCTCAACCGTAGTTTCCAAAAACCAGGCACGTGGACTTCCCAAAACACTGAAACATTCTGTTTGAAACTCGAGCTCAAGGTCTGGAAACGGAGCCGCCTTTTTAAAATGCTCTCCTGCGTTCAAGTCGAGTTCAGTCGCCGTGCTCTTCTCCTGGCATTGCAGTAGCCATGAAAAATTTCATTAGTGACGTAACGGCGGTACACAGGCTTCATAAATCACTCTGGGGTGAATTTAATTACAGGTGTCGGCTAATCAGCGTTATTAGGCTCCATCTCAGGGAGCAAACGCAGCTGACTAGAGGCCATTGTCGTGTCAGGTGACGGCGGCCGCTGATCTAATTAGCACACAAAAGTGCGGTGCGGTGAGGATTTGCATACAGACGTGCTTTTAAGGCATACGACTGAAGACTTTCTGCTGTTTATTATTTTTTTAAATAATACATTTAATTCTCAGTAAGACATGGCATGCTATATTTGAAGCCCAGAAATGTAGATTTTAAGTTATATTATTGGCATGATGACGTCCTGCCTTGCAGGGGCCTCTTAGAGAAATTACAGATAGTACTGTCAAATTTCATTAAAAATATTTAATTTAAAAAAGTGACATGAATCTTTCAATCATGTGTTCTGAACTGTGTGAAAAGTAGGCATGTACCATTTAATTAATGATAAGATATATATTACAATATTCAACACGCAATATCATTATCATCAGCATTTAAAACATCACTCTCCCCGCGCTCCATTTGTGAGTAGGCCGCCTACGCAGGCAGCATTTTTGGGCAACACTTGCATCATATAAAAGCTGCCCCATTGAGAAGACAGGATAAAGACAGCTGTCTTCTGTAGTTCCTGTTTTGGGTCAAATTTGAAGGCAGCATCGCATGCATTTTTCAAGAAGAAAGCAGTGCTAGACGTCTGCTCACAGGACGAGAGCCCCATTAAAGTTTGATCAACATGGCGAAAACCCCCCCCCACGTGGCATACAAGTGAGTTTGAACACTTTTAAATAATTTTTTTTTATAAACACAATAATCATTTTGTGATAATATCGTGAACCATGCTTTTGGTTAGGCAATGAACATGTGATATCAGCTCATGCCTGGCAAAAAGACAGCCGAAATGATATGGTTAAGGGCCTTGCTCAAGGGCCCAACAGTGGCAGCTTGGTGGAGCTGAGGCTTGAACCCACGACCTTCTGATCAG
>JAOUQW010000021.1:13405629-13417434 GCA_028565825.1 Olivaichthys viedmensis
TGTGCCTGATCGTGCTTTGGATACGACTGATCCAGTTTCAGCAAAGCGTTTTAGAGTGCCGTACAGTGGCAATGAAACAAATCCCAGATTTCCAATGTGCTCTCAGACTTTTGGACCCCACTGTATGTCAGTGTAAAGTAAAACTTCTTAATGGAATGGACTAAAGGAAAGATAATCAAAAGGAAACATGGAATTTATGTGAGTCAAAATAAAAAGCAGTCCACCTTAAAAGACACGTAAAGTGATTCTTGAGTGCGCTTGGTTTGGCACTTAGCGTCCATTACCCCTGATAAAGTTGTTGCAAAGTCTTATAAGCTATTTAGGTGCCTTATCAGGTCATTATGCACCAGTTAATGTATTGCACGTCCTGAACTAATCTTGTTTTGGGGTTTGAATGGGCCATCTCATGTGAGATTTAGAAATTTGTGAAGACGAAAAGGCCGCCAAAAAAAAAAAGAAGTTTATATGCGTAACAAGCTAATCCTTCTCGATTTAGATGAAAGAAACACAGGAAGAGGCAGTTAGACAGCTCCTTTTGTCTACTGTCCATTCGTAGCATGCCGCACAGCGAGAGGCGGATTAATGACCCCCCCTGAACTCCCCCAGATGGACAGGGTCTGCTCTGTTATTAAATCCCTCAGTGTTCTCCTGCACAGACCTCTAACACATCTCAAATAGGCTCTGTGCTGAAGTGTGCTCACGATACCATACATTCCCCGATAAACGCACAATGCAACCGGGCCAATTATGCTGTGCGTTAAACACTGCAGTGATCTTCCCTTCGTCTCCCTCAAACGATCTCGCAGAAAAATCTCGGGCTCGGCCACTAATCTAGCCGCATTACCCCTCCGCCAAAGGGATTACGAAGTGACAAATTTCAAGAGGAAAGGAAAGATGTAATACGGAACTTAAGCCGGCGACCTTATTAAAAGCAAAAATTGTGCTGTGACATCAACACAAGCGGCGCTCCGGTCGCTAAACATTTCATAAAGTTGATGGATTTTCTAAATGCAAATAAGGATATTTGTATCCCGTCCCTCAGGAAAATCACTTTTCACACTCGTGTGCTTCCGTCTCTCTGAAGTGCGCGCTTAAGCGCTCTGCGTTTTTTGAAAGAATCCGCCGAGGCCACTGGGCTGATTAATCCCGGAGGTGCGCTTAAATCCAGCTTCAAATTAGCCTGGCAGAAGAAAAAAAAAGAGAAAATTCTTTAGCCAAGAGCACAGACTGATTAAAAAGTCATTTTCAGGTGTCAATGATTTACAAAAAAGCACCAAACTTAATCCTTTTTTTTTTTTTTTTTTTCTAGCTGTTTTTAAGGACCACGACTGAGTTAAAGTGGAAGAGGAGGGTAATGACCCACAGAACCTTTACCTCAGACAAAAGAAAAATAATTAGGTGGCGGTGGGGGAGGGGGGAGTCCGAAGAAAACTCTGCAGGTAAAATAAAATGGCCGGCTTAGAAAGAGGAGGGAAAGAATTAAAGCCAATAGTAACCCCTTCGCTTATTGTGGAAATAAAGCCCGGAGATTGGAACAAAAAAAAAAAAAAAAATTCACGAGTCACTGCTTTATTTTCAAGCTTAGGAAATCCCATGAGGGAGACAAAATAAGTTCGGTGCACAGTAATTAACTTTGGTGCAACCTTTGGCCGCGGAGTGCAGCCGACCCCGCAGTATTTTCGCCTCAGCATTTCCGATGGCAGCCGTATCAGGCTCCCAGCAGACAAGCAGCCTCCGTAACACCATTACAGAGAGTGATGCAGCCCTCCACCACTTCGTCTCTCAGCTTTAAAACAAGTTTGGATCAAACTTTATCAGGGCAGCATCACCTCCTCTCCTGATAAAGCCATTTTTAGCATTGACAAGGATTAGCCGGAGTATTAAATGCAATAGAAATGACCTGAGTGCTTATTTTTTATAGCAGTACACAGAGTATTTTCTATTCCCTTCCCAACAGACCATTCACTGGCCGCCATATGCTGCTGCGTTTGCTGTTTATTTTACACTTCATCAAGCGTTTTTTTCAATTTCTTTGGCACCTCTTTCAGCAACGGAGAATTACGGTCCTCTCGTCTCGTCGTGCCTCGCCCGGGCCTCACGTGCTTGATCATTTACGTGCAATTTCTCCATCTCAAATCACACTGCCGCCCAGCGTGAGTGCGGCTCATGTTAGCATGGCGGCTGAGGAGACATTTCCAGGTAATCAGCCATCACTTTCTGACCCTGTCTGTCGCGCGATCGGCTTGTTAGCTATGCGCCAGCGCCAGCTCTTTTAAATCAAATCTCTGGTTCGGATTAGACCATAATCCTCGAGAACTCATTAGGAGGGTACATGTTTCAATCTCCTCCAATAGGGCCTGTGAAATGGTTTCAAATGAAACGGCTTCTAAATCCTTATTGGCACAAAAGCTATACTGGAACAATTGATATGATCCCACATACGGCATGTCTCTGCTGAAATATAGCACATGTGATTTCTGATGCCATAGACGTTCACTCTCCATCCCAACCCCTCCTCCTGCTTATAAATAATGCCTCTCTTCTGCAGATCTGTCTGCCATTGCAATCTCGCTGTATTTCTCACCGTGAGAAAGATCATGTGTGTGAGCGTTTCTAACCAATTGATTAGTGCTGTTCTTGAGAGAGAGGGAGATAATCTCTCAGGTCACAGGGAGCAAGAAACCAACCATAAACACTCACAACACTACATTTTAGATTTACAAGACTAATGTGCAGTGTAAATATTTAAAAAACAACAACATCACAGTGGTGTCCAGCTGCAGTCGTGCAGACCAACGATGTAAAGCCCCAGGCTGGATAGAAGAAGCCTCTGATTAGCCGGAAATAAATTGCTCTTAAAAAACGAAAATACATATTGTGTAACTAAGCTAACGGTAACTAGTTCACACTGAAATACTGTTAGCCAACTTTCTTCAAAATTCAAAACCTAATTATGTATCAACAGGACACACAACCGAGCTAAAAGAGAACGTTTTAGAACATTCAGTAAAGTATTTGACAGGTTCTAAGGAGGTTCACAGTGTTATTAGAATGTTGCTCACACAAGGTTCCCAGTTACACTTTTAAAAATAATGGTGCCAGAAAAGGAGTGATGCCATTGCAGAACCATTTTTCGGTTTCCTAAAGAACCTTTTGATTGATGGATCTTTAACCATTTTTGTTGGTCCCACCGCATTCCCACCATAAATATTACCATCATGTGGAAGGATCTTTGTGGTGGAAAATGATTATTCCGTTTATTATGGCAACAACAAAAAATGGCATTGTTCTAAAGAGCCTTTTCGGGCACCTTTATTTTTAAGCGTGTAGGCAAAACCTAACATTACGGAAAAATGTTGCCGAAGAGTTATAAATAAAGTTATAAATGTTATGTAAATACATTCTCAGAACACTCAGAAAACTTGACAGATCAAACGTTTTTAAAACCAAAAGTTCCTAGAACCGTAACGTTTGGAAAACGTTGTGCTAACCTGAAATTGTTAGCTGGGAATTTATTTTCACGAACCAACTTTTACCGAACAGTAATGTTAGCTACTGTACCAATGCTAGCCTGCCAACTAACTTAGCTGATATTAAGTAGATATCAGTAGCTGTGTTTCGGTTAATGTTAGTTAACTAAGCTAGCTAGCTAACTAACACTAACTGCTTGCTAATTTATCTATTGTTAGCTAAACAGCTAAGGAACACTAACCGCTAGCGAACTAGCTAACATTAGCTAGCTAACTAGCATTAACCAAAACACCACCTTGTAGTTAACAGTTCACTAACTGCATATGAAATGGAAATAATTATGAGGTTACCGCATGAATTTTGTGAATTATGTATTTGTAATTTATATGATTAACTTTTTACAAAAGTTAATGTTAATAGGAACATTCATTCTTTTGTGTTAAAACTTTCCCAAATTCGCTCACCCAACCGGGAGCTTCTGCCCAGTCCGAGACTTTTGCCCACCATGAGAACACCAAAGGCTGAATATTAATACACAGGTAGCGGAATTACAGTACGTAGGTAATATGTTCTATAAATAGTTTTTTTCAATCTCAGAAAAGCTTTTTCTGCACTTTGCACATCATCTATCTAGCAATCTTGGCAATGTATGCCATTTTTACATCATGCATTCTTACATAACGCATCGTTTTTTCCTTCTTCACTTCCTCGAGTGCCTATGCTAAGATCCCATTAGCCGAGTTCAGAGCTACCCGTGGTACACTGATCTTACTAAATGCCAGGGGACTTTCCTTTTGTAGGATAACTTTAAATGCTTTTCTTTCTAGTACTGTCTGATAGTTTGAGAGTTTCCGAGCGCTCAGTGTTCACCAAGCCGAGGCAGGCTGATTTATCTTGTGTTGTGAAGCTCCAGTAAAAGGGAACCGAGATATTCCCTTGTCTCCTGTCCACATGCTGATAGGAACGCAGGAAGACGGGCCGGGTGAGGACAGCGTGTCTGAGGTCCAGCGCTATCAGTCACGTCCCACTGATCTGCGTGTCCTTTTGTCCTCCTGGGGATTAGCATTATCTCTTATCTTCAACTGATGACTCAACAATGAACCCCAATCACTGGGGGTCGGGAATGGCGAAATTCCATCGGGGAATTGACTCCTATCAAAATGTAACCCAAGCTGAGTTCGTCAGTGTCTCTAGTGAGCGTGAGGCATCATTTTGTTATGTTTAGGTCATTTTGACCCAGAGAGTAACAATATGAAATAAAAGTCTGAAAAATGATGGTGTTTGTAATCTGAACCCAAAAAATGATGTTAGTGGCTGTTCCCTACAGCTCTTATTTGCACTCCTACCTCCGTCAGGAGGAGCCCCGAGCATCGTAAGGGCTTTTGGTGGTCGATTTCATTAAATATTAATATTGGCTCCTGTTTTCTTGATCACGGTGCAAGCTGGTGCAAAAATAAGTCATGAGATAAACAGATGGGTGACAAATGAAAGGAAAAAGCTGAATAAATGAGTGCATCCACAGGTCACAAGGGGTCACTGAATGAGTTTGAGTATATAAATGATGTAAATAATACGCTCTGGCCTTCACAGTCACCAGATTCCCAACCCAACTGAACACCTGTGGGAGATTTTGGAGCGACGTGTTAGACAGCGGCTCTCCACCACTATCATCAAAACACCAACTGAGGGAACATCTTTTGGAACGGTTCTCCACCAGTTCCTCCAGTACAGTTCCAGAGACTTGTAGAACCTTCGCCAAGGAGCGTTGAAGCTGTTCTGGCGGCTCGTCATGGCTCAACACCTTACTAACACACTTTATGTTGTTTTTTCCTTTAAATTGTCACCCGTCTGTATGTGGTGTAATATATTCTCAGTATTTTCATGCCCATCGGCGCAGGCAGTAATGTGCCTAAGAGCGGAGTAATAAAGAGGTGGGGTTAAAGTGAATACATTATCAAGAGGTGTGGTTAGTCGTACTACTGCGATATCCAATCAAATCAGCTTCTCTCATTCCTTTTAAAAACAGATTACGTGCCAACAGCTCAGTCCAGTGCCAATTTCGTAATGATATACAATTAAATTTCGCTTACAGATTTTACATCCATATTTTAGTGGTAGAAATAACCACCTGGCTGACACTAACATTTTATTGACTCTGTTAATTATATGATGTTACAAGCGTAATGACAAGTGAGCTCTCTGACTCATTTCACAACTGAGTTGTTTTGTTCTTATATGTTACGGATAAAATTATGAAGTCTACTGTATTTAGTTAGTATTTGGTAAAGCTAAAATGGGATGACGTTAATAGTGTACAGCCACAGGACTTTTAAGGCTTCGCATGAAGTCAAGAAACTTGTTTTGGCATTGCGTCTGCGCTAAGGTCTTGATAAGCGTTAACATGGGCTCAATTTTGGACCAAAGTGGGCTTGAAAATACCAAAACGGCAGCGTTGGTCAAAGGGACATCCATTGATAATAGTGACCAGTGAGGTGTGTAACTATAACTTTGTTGCAGTGATGCTCTTTATGCCGTTTATTCAGGATCTTCAGGCCTTGACATACTGCACTGCCTATGGATAATGCAGCTGGCAACGCTTTCCGATTTTACATCCCTGCGTTTAAAGCCTCTGCGCCAAATTCCCAGCGAGCTCGACCGCTCCGAACTCGAAGCTTTACTGGCCTGCGGTATGCTCAAACTCGGCCTATTCCTTCCAGACGAAAGTTAACTTCATAACTTTATATTTTGGATGGTTTCTGCTGACTTGGTTGACTTGCTTTTGGCAGGAAATCAGTGTAGCTCACTGCTAAAGCACATGCAGTCTGATAGGCTGTCAGTAGGCAGGGGGGTCCGCACTGCCTGAGCTCATTAGGCATATCGGCATCGATGGAGAGCATGCATTTTAAGCTGCGGCCTGCTGATTCGTGTCAGCGATCGATTTGTTCCGAGATTGAGCCTCTGTGTCCCAGGTAAAGAGGAAAGATTATAATAATTGGAATCAACTCGTCTGTGTACAAATATCTAAAAAAGCAGATGTCGAGGGAGCGCATCTGTCAAGAGTTCATTTGAGCATCCGCAGGAATGTGATCAGAGCATCTTAAAACTGACCTGAAGCAGTTCACCCCAGCATTCCTGAAGCATGACAAGTAACTAGTGCGGATATCCCGCTCACTAATAAATCTATAACTTCCACCCCAATGGAGACAAATATCGGATGGTAGATGTTTGAAGTGTCGCGTTTGATTCGTCAAAAAGGCCTCTCTGCCGCGAGCGTGTTCTCGTCCGTCCTGGCATCTGTTTGCGCTGGCCTAAAACCAACAGCATCCCAAATGAAGCCCGGACTTTGAAGGGACTTCAAAAAGAAGCCTCGATGAGAGAGGGCTGTAATTACACATGAGTCCTAGGAGACTGTTTGTAAGGACAGAAGCCGGATTGATATTCATTTTATGGTCGATATTTTACATTACATTACATTAGTCACAAAGCGAAATGAGCAGGATGCATGTCTGGTTCATATGCGGTCATAAAAAGGTCACCTTAAGCTAATTGGCTTCAAAGCAAATCCCTTATTAGCTGCATCTCTGACATTAACATGACTCTTGTTAGTCAGTGGTGTTTGGTTAACTTTTGTAATTCTTATACAAAAGTTCTGCAATTAGACAGTGTCTTCCAGTTAATAATAGAATATATCATATATATATAGCAATATGTGCGGAACAAACCAGAACAAACTCAGTAACTCCTAAACAAACTCTCGGTTCTTCTCGGTAAACCATCGGGTAGCTTTGAAATCTGACGCATCCGTATCGATCGCATATTAAATTAGATATTCAATCTGTGATATTTTCTGTACGAGTTCATCTCGACCTGTGTGTATATATATATATATCTTAAGGTGTTCATCTGCGCCCCTAAATGAAAGCCCTAAATGAAAGCACGGCCTCTCTATTTTCAGAGGAGGCTCTTCAAAGCCCGGTGGATAATACTGTGCTCCAGAGCAATTTGGAGAGGAAAAATGAACAGCATCACAGAACAGAACCAAAACAATGGCGGCTCTTTGAGTGACTCGCCAGCCCAATAATGAAGTGTGAAATTGAACTGTCAGTGCTCTGTGATTGTGTGTCTTCTCTCGCCAGAGGGATCACATTGGGGGCTGATAAAGCTCGACACAATGCGGCGCCTGACACCCCGCCATCGTAAACACTGTCCTCCCAACCTCCACTTATCTATGGAATTATAGAGCCGGCCCTCCGAACTCCATCAGCTGTCATATTCAAGGCCGTTAAGAGGTTCATAATTCCAAAGAAATGCTGATGAACCTTCGCCAAACCTCAAGGGAACAAGATACTAAACGGAGCTCCGATGGAACAGCCTTTTCTTCTTTTCTTCTGCCGCAGATCCTGTTGTCATTCACAACAGAACCAACTGTTACCGCTGTGTGCGGTGTGTGTCACAGCTATTCAATCTGTTGAGCCTTGGGTAATATTTGCACAGTACATGAATATTGCAACATATGACTACTGTTACATATTCATACGGAACATTATTCTCTAATTAGACCCAAATTAATGATTAAGGCAGCGGCAATGCTCGTTTCCGTGGTCCCAATACTTATTATGCCTCATGAAAAAAGGATGTGATTTTTGTTTTTTCATATTAGCACAATCCGTTACCTGTGTTTTTCAGGGCTTAACGATCCAGTGGCGCATTGTTCGGTTCATACTAATTATTCCCTAATACATTATTTAAAACTGAGGGGGAAAAAAAAAGCTGTTTGAGGAATCCATGCTGGTATGAAATTTCAAATGTAGCTGAATATCCAATTTGCACAACACTTGCTTCCTTTTTTTAATTTTTTCGTGATGGCATACTTTTATATTCAAACGGTAACACGTTGCGCTCTTTACACGCAGTGTTCATTGTTGTCGTCGCTTAATGATTAACACCACACTTTGACTTCATTAGTATGCTTCAGGCAGTTTGGAAAAGTCACTCTCTCAAACTGAAACCCCGACAGCGACGTATGGCATTATAATACCGACCCCCAAACTCATAGAGGTCCATAATTCCAAAGAAATGTTGGTGAATTTTCACGAAACCTCAAGGGA
Source organism: Olivaichthys viedmensis (assembly GCA_028565825.1). Classification (NCBI taxonomy): domain Eukaryota; kingdom Metazoa; phylum Chordata; class Actinopteri; order Siluriformes; family Diplomystidae; genus Olivaichthys; species Olivaichthys viedmensis. Next base: position 13,414,209 of record JAOUQW010000021.1, read on the forward strand.
CCAAGATACTAAATGGAGCGTCAATAGGAGCTTCAACAGCGTCTCGGACACACTCTTCTTAAGCACATTTATCTCGTCACAGCAGCAGTGTTGGGTCGTAGTAAATCTATTCGTTTCATTCCATTTTAATTGCAAGGTCAACAACTCATTTAAAAAAAAAAAATCAGGTAGCGGCCATAAACGCTTTATTTTTTTTAACATAGTCTACACTGTTGGATTACAAAAATAGTGTGGACTACGTCAAGCAAAAGATGATATGTAGAGTTTATTAACGCTACACTCATAAAAAAGGGTAATGAACTGTACCTTTTCCTTGTCGCCAGGGTGGTACCCTCAATGGTACATCTTTTGTACCTTTGGTGTGTATGTTTCACCTGGAAAAGTGCATGTAGTGTACCTTTAAAGTTTTACTCTAAAAGCTCATTAAAGCTAACGGTGTATTCGTTACCAGGTGAAAGATACATACTAAAGATACGAAAGATACCCCAGTGACAAGGAAAGGTACAGTTTAGTACTGTTTTCTCTGAGAGTGTACTCCACTACTCGGTCAACAGAATTTAACAAGTTACCTCTTTCCAGTCAGTTGGTCAACACAATTGAGCTGTTTTTTTTATGGAGTCAGTGTTTAGGGACTGATTTTTTTAGAGTAATTGTAGCTTCTCTATCTACATTCTTAAATACCTTGCCCATTTAGGTTTAGATTGCAACACGGGACAAGCCGGAGATTATTCATACAAGCATTCGCTTTAAAGATCGGAGTAAAACTCAAAAGCCTCGAATCACGTAATAGCCTACTGATCAGCTTTAGATCAACAATTTATTTGGAACATGCCTTTAAATAACTGTTTACCATTAGACAGTGCGATTATACAGTACATCGCCTTACTCAGAAATCGCTGTCTTAGTCGAAGCGCAATAAAACATGCACTTTTTAATCACTATGTGCTGTTTACTGCCCTGCCCTGTTGTTTGATGGACAGCTATAGGATTCCTCCTCCTGTCCTATAAGTAGTGATGAATAGCCAGCATAAACCAGACTGTATGGTCAGTACTACTGTTTTTAGTTAACAAGAACGCACCTTTTGGACTTTTATCAGATGTAATCTTGTTTGACAAATTTGTATTGGCGTTTTTCGTGACTGATATAAATAAAAAGAGCTCTGGGTAGTGGACTCTGCCTTTTGGACTCAACTGTACATTAGGCATACAGAGATAAAGAGCGCATCGTGCCCCCTCCCTCGGTTCACCCCTGTCTCTGCCGGTCCAATTCACTTCTCTAGCTGCTTTCATGCACATTGTGCCATCACCCATGATACCCACACCGCCTCCACCGGGAGACACACCAACATCTGCCAACCAAGTGCCCATTTTCCCGCACGGCCTCCAAAAGACAGCTGACCCTGTCTTGAATTTTAGGGCAGAAATATGTGGAGCGGATCGATAGCACTGCAGGTTGAGCGGTAGAGCCTGCACGTCTCGGGCCACAGCACTACTGCATTTACACCGCTCACGCAGGCAGGTGTGGGCCGTCGAGCATATGTCAGCTGTCTCGTGTAGTTAGCTGGAGACAGAAAGGGAGACGAAAACTCTGCAGAGGGAGGGGCTGCCAGGCTCGGGGGGGTCACCAGGATGGGATAAGTTCCGCCTCACGCTCGGGCAGGAAATTGACTGTGACATTTAAAACACCCTGCGAGACGAGATGTTTGCATTAATAAGTCGGGGGAGCTTCCCTCTCGCTCTGTTTTCCATCGGCGGAAAAAGCATGCTCATTTGCACCTTTCAGATGCTTGCTTCCACGAATTCACGGCTTCGGCAGGAAAAAATGTTCTTGTCGTCGTTGCTGTTGTTGTTGGTTTTTTTCACCCCTAACGTTTAGCGCGTGGCTGCAATTGATTGGTGTGATTGCAGAAGCTTAAACACGCTAATTAACCGCAAATGTGCCTTAGCCATGCGCATTGTGTGGAACGAACATTTACGAGCATTGTTCACGAGGGTCCAGTTGAATTCTGCGTGGATGCAAATTGGTCACATTGTGGGATATAATTAGACACTGGGAATTGTACTGCATTCATAATAGTGTTGTCATTATTAAACTATTATGATCTAAACGTCTCGCCTCATCACGCCTCCTTCTCCCAAATTGGACAATTCCATTTGATTGCTCCCACATCTCCAGGTAAAATAGGACGAGGCATGAAATTAAACCGCACACATCCTGCTTTTCAAACAAAACGCCACGGAACAAGGTCATGGAGCAGCTCTGGTCTCAGTGGAGTCTTTTCAAATGACCTATTATGTTCATTTCCCTATTAAATGGTTTTATTAGTCATATGATTTCCGTACAAAACAACTTGCCAGGATATTGTCGCTTCGGCTTCTCGAAGGTTAAACGTGCACGGGTTTCAATGAATTGCAATTACTAACCATAGCAGAGTGACGTCAGACCTTTGTGACCCTGCAACCTCTGTATATGAGTTTGTATATAGGTACCACAGGTATTGATGCGTCTATATGCACATGTTTATATGTGTGCATGTACATGTAACCCATGTGTCACTGTGTAAAAGCAAGGTTTGGGATAATGTTGGAAAATATGCGTCATCTTTGTTGTTTTTTTCCTCAGTGTGTCCAGGTTTTGATGCCATCCCCTTCACAGGAAACATCTGGCATGCGATGCTAGATTTATCGTGGGAACAATAATTAAATCCATCACAGATGAACCCATCACTAGAGCGAGATACGGAAAAAAAAAAGAAAAGAAAGAAAAACAGACAGCAGAGCAAAATCTCACAGCTTGATGACATTCAGAAAAGTCAACATCACCGCAGGTCGCCGAAGTCGTTTTGTATTTTGTCCCGGCTCTATGTCTGAGACTGAACAGCAAAATGGTGAAAATTCAACTCATTCTACATGTTTAATTATTAACTCCTTAAACTCGTAAAAGCCGTGCTTCACACCTTTTCCTATTAGTTTCACTGTAGTTACTGTGTAATTCATCGTAGTTACTGAATAACGTGCTTTAAGATGAATAACTGAAGAATAACCTTATTTGTTAATTGTTAATTTGCTAATGTTTGTCAATTCTTGAGTACACTATTAAAGAAAAATACTGTGGTTTGGCAAAAGTCAGAGAGCACCCTTTTTTTTTGTCAGTTTTCACTCAAATGTTCATTCAGTACTTATTGTTAATGATTTGGTGGTAAACAATAATGATGATGATGAAAAT
>JAOUQW010000021.1:13426827-13440651 GCA_028565825.1 Olivaichthys viedmensis
TTGCGTGTTGCACCATGGTCCTGTAGAAACCACATTTCATTTCAATGTATACGAGGTATATGGAGAAATGACAAAAAAAACCTACTTGAACTTGAACTTTACTTGAACCCTTTGAAGAACCCTTTTTCTAAGAGCGTATGGTGTAACAGAATCATCACATATAATCACAATTTAATGAACATGGAACATGTAGATAAACTGTAAAACAGAGGTACTTTCTCACCTTGAAACCAAGGGGGATGCAAACCTTTTCACTCATATATCCCTATCATCCATAACAAGAGCAAAATATTTGAATTTTAAAGGTTTCTGTTGCAAGGTGCCCTGAATGGCGGCTGCTGCTGAATCACCACTGATCAATAGCAATTCACTTACATAATTAAGGAGCCCAGCAATTGCGTCATGTCAGACAAAGTGATAATTGATTACCTGGGCTGCACTTTTTCCCATGCGACTCATTTTTCAGACCACATCCGATAGACGTGCAGAGCTGCAAGCTGGTTTAACCCCACTGACACGCCTACGCTTTTCTTTAATCCCCATGTGAGATTATTCAAGTATTGCATATGAATGCGGGCATGATTGACACATGTACAGCTATTCAGGAGGAAATAATAAAACTGGACAGAATGAGAATAATTTCCATTTGTTTTTTTTACATTTGCATAAATGCTTTGTTGCATAATAATAAGTAGGCACAATTATGCACATTACTTTTTAGATATTTTTCAAGTACAGTTTCCAGTACAACAATTCAAAGTGAACATTCAAAATAATAAATAATAATTCTAATAATTTTAATACTAACAATGCTAATAATAACACTATAATAATAATAATAATAATATTTAAATAAAATAAAATAAATTATACAATTAATCAAACAGCGCAATAAAAAAAGGCATCCTAAAAAAAACTCCTAAAACTTAAAATGCACATACAAGGGCACAAAACTGGGATATTGTCACAGTGTGGCGGAATGCAAGACACAAACGCACATCCGCTGACAACCATCGGCACTGAAGACAGACACACAGGGAATATTTATGGGGATCACAAACATGGAACAGCTGGGGCCAATTAACGGGACAAGACAGGGTGGAGCTCAAGCACATGTCCTCGTGTTTTAGGCAGTGGTTGCTGAGGAAACCAGCACGCACCGCTGGCTGATCAGTCACACGGCTCGCCGATTGTGATATAGCCCCCCCCTTAAGGCTCCTGCAGCGCCCACACAGGCCTCCTAGGTGGGGCGGGACCCGGGCCCATGGGCCCAATGTCCAATCGTGGTTGGTAACACGGGGGCCGGCCCTGCACTGGGGACCGACCCCCCTCCCCCACGCAGCCAGGGAGTGGAGTGATGACGTTCCCCGCCGGGGCAGGACGCAGCGCGTCTTCGTCCCCAAAGCCCGGGGAGAGAGAACTCTGCCACGCCTCCTGCAGTATCAGGGAACTCGGATACACCTCCTGAGGCATCAGGGAACTCAGCCTTGTTGGCCGTCATCAGCCTCCTCTCAAAAATTTCCAGGGGAATTTCCCCCTCCGCTCTGGAGAGGATCGTGATTCGGACTGGCTCGGTGCCGATCAGCTTCTGTGACTGGCTCCAAGGGCATTCGCGTGGAAGCGCAACCAGGGGGACGGCAGGCGAGGGTGGCTGTTGCTGCGCGGCTAACAACACCACCATGGCAGCCAGAACATTGATCTGCACCTGCCGCTACTCGCCCTCCTGGCGAACCCTGACCCAGCCCTCTGCTTCCCCAGGTACGAGGGGCCACTGATCAGCACCACGAAGGTGGCAAGGTCATCAAACCATCGCCAATGCTCCTCAAGTTCCCGCCCGAAGCTCCTCCGGGCTGGCTACCTTTTCGGGGATGGGTGCTTTCCTCCATTTCGGCGGCATCGCAGAGCAGCCCTCGCTCCCTCCGCCTTGTCCGCCGCTGCAAATTTAACTTCGAGCCCTGCCGGATTATCGGCTTTTACCAGGGTGTAGAGCTTTGTTGCCGGCAGATATTCCTCTTCTTCCTCCACGCGGGACACAAACACACAGCCACTGAGCAACATCACGGAATGTTTATAGGGATCACAAACAAGGAACAGCTGGGGACAAAAGCTGGCTGATTGGTTCCATGGCTCGCCGACCGTGACAGATATAAACTATTATAGTCTTACATTGTTGTTCTCAATTTAACAACAATGTAATGTTACAATATATTCAAAAATTAATTTCCTTTTTTAAATTTTTTTAAAAATATTTTTAAAGTCACAGTACAGTTTCCAGAACAACAATTTGAATTGTAAATCCAAAATAAGTCGAATTAGGCATGGTATAACCATTGGAAATTATTTGGAATATCGCAAAAATGTGATGCAAAAATTCAAATACTCTTTTTTTCTAGTAATAGTCTCTATTTTCCTCTACACAGTCTAAATGAACATTTTGCAATGAATGTAACAGCAGGGACCAACACACAGAACTGTAGTATGGCTGGAGTGGGACAGGCAGAGCAGAAGAGGGTGTCACCCAGAAGAGGATGGGTTCCCTCTTGAGTCTGGTACCTCTCAAGGTTTCTTCCTCATGTCATCTCAGGGAGTTTTTCCTTGCCACTGTCGCCTTTGGCTTGCTCATTAGGGATCTAGATTTACATCCGGATTTCTGTAAAGCTGCTTTGTGACAAGGTTCATTGTTAAAAGCGCTATACAAATAAAATTGAATTGAATTGAATTGAAGAGCAGATGGTCCCATCCTCATTAAAGGTGTTCACATTTATTTGCCAGGTAATTGGGGGTAAAACGAGGAGCTGACAATCAACACACCCACATTTGCATCGAATGGTTCAATATTGGTACCGCATATGAACCATTTTTTCAGGTCTGGGAACATTTTCATTAGAACTCAAGGACATGAGAGTCACAGTGTTACATCACAACACAACATAGGTAAATAAAAATTACATTTAAGGTGTTGGATTTAGATTAGGGAATTTCGCTCTGGTAGAAAAATGCTATTGCGAGCTACTAGCGGAAGAACATTTCATAACAGGTGTTGCGCTGCGTCCCGCCCTTTGATAAAAAGAGGCAATTGCCCTGTAAAATTCAGGGGAACTAGCTACCGAGCCAAGTAAATGGCTTTTTATTGTGTTTGTAGTTCACTAAATAGGGTGTTGAAGCCATTATGTTTTGCCCTATGTAGTGTATGTAGGTAGTAGAAAGCCATCTGAGATTCGGCCTACTCTCTGGTCTGAGGATCGTTGTTACCATAGAAACAGTATTTTCCTCTGCTGGCTCAATTATGATTTTTTATTTTATATTTTAGCAAAAGAATCCAATGCACCGTAGCTATAAAATCCCATTTTAAATTAACATTATATTATATTGTTGCACATGCCAGTGTTCACTTTGTCACTTATGAAGTTAATTTTTAAAGCTTATCAACCTTCAGGCTTTTGCTTGTTTCATAAAGGCAATTATTTTTGAACATATCACCTGGCAGTAGAACTCAACATTGACATGCAGAATTAAAAAAAATACGTTTTGCTGTATATATTATAAAAATATTTATGAAAATGCATTACACTTTCTAGCAATGTGTACTATGCATTATAATCATAATGCATTATAAGTAGTGTTTAGTAACTGAGACCTACCCCCCTATTTTATTTATTTATTTATTTGCACCACAAAACTGCTCAATGCTTCTTCGAAACAGAAGAAACCATACAATGAGCACACATCCATTTCTACTGAATAAGACATATAGGGCTGATGAAGTTTAATCCCCAATGTAAAATAATACCCAAAAAGTAAAACAATAATAATAATAAAATTAAATTGTCCTCATGCCCCTGTTTTTTTTTTACTATAGGAAGTGTAAAAAGTGAAATCCTAATTCTTTACATAATTATTTAGGCAATGGGCAATACCAAAAAAGAAGCCGTAAGCAACTACATAAAGCATACAAGGTTATTTCAGCTTAAGTTGAACAGGATACAATAAATATGGCAACATTATAGTATACAGGGTGCTAAAAGAACCTATTTTTTTATCCTTGATGTAAGTAAATCTGCTCCTCCGTCCATGTATTATGTATAAATGGTACGATGCTATGACTTTAGACACTTTGTTAGAGAAGTGTTGACTTCACACACCCTGCTTTCAACTGCTCTGAACCACATGAAAGATGATGGCTGTAGGATATAATCACAATGTCAATGTACAAATACAAGTACAATTTCTCAAGCATGATGCTTAGTGTTAGTCAGAGATGCACAATCATAGCTAAACTTAAAAAACATACTGAGTTCTAACAACCCTAGGAGGCACTTTGCAAAAGAAGTAGTATTAATTAGATACCACAGCCACAATGAGCTCTTATATAGTCCCAATGCACAGTCAGTGAGATTTTGTGAGATTCAGTGAGATGTTCTATATGTTCTATAAATCCAGTTTGTGTTATATGTAGTAATGTCATTTTTGGAGTAACAGGAAGAGACAGTGATGTAACATTCTGCTTGTTGCATTTGATTCGAAAAGACGAACTGCAATTATTTTAGTTTGGTAACACGGATATTGTGCAGTTACAATGGTGTTTACATAGAAAATATGGAGACAATATGGGAACAAAAACTAGTTGGACTTCAATAAATTAATTAATTAAATGTTAATTTTCTGGTTGTTATTCAATTAAATAGATCAGTTATTATAGCAGTCACAAGTCATTAATAAAATTATAAAAGAACACATTGTAATTACCCACCATATATAATATATTACTTTGCTAAGTGTTATTAAATAATTAGTAATTCTTGTATTACAATTAGTAATACTTTTCCCATTTTATTTCAATATATATCCCATATTCTAAATTTTAGTCATCACTAATCAAGTGTTTACTGTGCATTATTACAACTAATAATGCACTTATTACTGACATAGATCTTCAGTTATGTAGCAATACAGGTCATTATTAATAAAGATTAATGCATAGTAAATAAATAATTTACAAGTGTGTGCTTTGGGCTTTACTGAACAAAGAAAACGACCTCAATTAATTCCCAGTATGTGTTTCTTAAAATAAAAAAGCTACCCTATAATTGTACCACTTTATTACCATCCTGTTACGGCTACAATTACTGACTAATAATTAAGTAACAAATAGTAAATGAACATGTAGTTTGTGAATAAGAACCACTTGTTACTATTGTATGTCGTTGCCCACGTATTACCGATCTACAAGTTTCCCAAAAGCAGTACAAAGATAATTGTTAAATAGTAGAGTGAGCATTACATTGAACACTCTGTCTAGGAGTTAAGATGATCTTAGCTTTACAATGCTTTTGGGGAACTGGGTTGGCAGTATTAGCATTGACCCTGAACTGAAATGACAGGAGAAAGAAAGCGCCTCTGCACCTGTCACTGTAGATGTAGGTGAAGTGAAGGCTCACCTGTCTGAGGTCTGAGGTGGACTGGTGTGTTGTAATGAATGGCAACATGCTGAGTTTATCCTCAACTCTGTGCCATGTGACTAGTTTTAGTGATTCCAAAACTGATACCAACTTTTGGATGAGGCAGCTGGACCAAAAGGAAAGTTATTAATGAAGTAAATAACCTAACTCAAATTTGTCTGTAAAAACGCGTTGGAGCTTTAAACAGCTGCAGTTTACATTTATACAATTTTCTGTAATATGACCTACGGTGCCCCGCCCACCACACTATCGTTCTGTCACGTTTCTTGATAGTAAATGAACATGTAGTTTGTGAAAAACCTTATTGTGTAGCTCCTATCTCTTTCCTTGACAGTTGCTACTATCTGAGTGTAGTAGAATTGCACTGTGGGTAATGTATAATAACCATAAACTACAGTAAAAGTAGACCAAGAAGTTCATGCAAGATTAAAAAAAAAAAGTCAATTACAAAAGTTTGTCATGCAATAATTATTAGTTGTGATTAAATGTTACAGATTGATTATAAATCTTTATGTACAATATGCTAAAGACCTCCTGCACATGCTTTTTAAACGTGCTTTTTAAACGGTTAACTCCTCTTGGATGGCTTATTATGATTCTATAGGTTTGGGTATTTGGGTTACCGCAGTGCAAGTTTCACATTTTTCCATTAAAAACAGAGACTTTCACAGCACTTCCGTAAAAACAGTTTGTGTGGAGCGATGTATCAGCTTAGTTTTGTACGTCACAAAATAGCTTGAACCTATCCCGGTCCAGTATAGTAGTGGGGGGGGCAGGTTTTTTATGGCGTTTTTATGGGCGTTTTTTGTTTGCATAATCATGCATATTCTTATCTCCTTGCATTGTTAATGAGTGTAAAGTTTTAGAGATGTTCCTGTGCCATTTTTAGTCGTTTCTTGGGCGTAAAATATGTAACAATTTTTTATTCGATAATTATTCAGATTATTTTTAATGGTTTAAATGACGACTTTAGGGGGACTTTAAGGAGGTAGCAGGCAAACTCCACCCCTTTCTCACAAGAAGGGCACTTTAATTACCAAAATATTTTTGTGACTAATTTTTCAGTGATGTTTCCGCTTCTTCTATCCCATCATGCACGCTAGAGTCACATATGACCTTTTTTAAAAGTACATAAAGTTTTAACGGCAATTTCAGGTTGAGCATTAACACCAATTTTTAAAAATTCATACACACTTTCTGTTTTTAATTTCAAAATAAAAACGAAATAAAAATATTTTATTTTTGTAATTTATTTCAACTCTGGCTTTTAGCTACAGTGGTCTAAGGCCTAAAACCTGTAGCTTTAACTGTTTTTATTTTTATTTTATTTTGTATTGTTTGTAGATTTGATTTTACTCCTGACTGGATGTAGAGTTTTATTCAGTAACTAACGGACGCAAACTTCTGTTCCTAAAAACAATCAACAAGCAAAATGGTTTAATCCACTTTGTATTTGTTTGAAACACAATGTGATGAAAGTCAGATGATGATGTGTCATGGTTTAGTTGCATTGAGGCAGGACACAGGCGGAAGCTGATTCAAACAAACACATTTATTTCAAACAGCTAACTGAACTTACACACACACTGCAACACAGAATGGACAAGACATGATGGGAACACAGGGATACTTAAAGGGGAATACAAACAAGGAATAGCTGGTAATAATGAACAGAATCAGACAGGGCAAACTAGACCAACAACACAGTACTGAGCAATTTCTCCCTTTAGGACACAGATTCCAGAGAAGGGTGTTTTGGACAAAGGTCCTTCGTCGTGTGTGTGTGTGTGTGTGTGTGTTCGTGTGTGTGTGTGTGTGTGTGTGTGTGCTTGTGTGTGTGTGTGTGTGTGTGTGTGTGTTTGTTCTCTCTCTGTGTTCTCACTCTGTGTTCTCTCTCTGGAAACTTTGTGTCCTAAGTGGATACTCCACAGCATTTCTTTGTTTTTGTTCTCGTTCCTGGAGCACCGCATGATGAGGTTTGAAAATTGGTGGCTTACTTGCCCTGAACTAAACTGAAATAGGAAATAAAATGGGATATAAATGTAAAAAAGGAAGCATCATTAGCATCTTCCTGCTGTAGGAGCCAATCATCCCAGGCCTTCCTCTAACTTTCTGCCATAGTTTCTTATAAAAGTCTAGTAATGATATTAATCAACTTCTTCTGTCCCCATTAACGAAGGAACTGTGCTAGCTGGCTAACGCTAGTGAACAGTGAGGAGGTGTGTTAGCTAACTGCGTGGAGCTACGGTAAGGAGACAGTTTGCATAAGTTAACACATCTCCTCATGAGGATGCTGTAAAATTGCCACGTGACCATCTAGAAACTGGAATGCGGAATCGTTCCGACACACTGTAAGACAGGCAGATAAATAGAGAATAGAATGCTCCTTTATTGTCACATATACACATACAGTGAAATTGATTTTCACATATCAGTGAGCTGGGGGTCAGCCATGATACAGCACCCCTGGAGCAGGGAGGGTTAAGGGCCTTGCTCAAGGGCCCAACAGTGGCAGCTTGAACTCACGACCTTCTGATCAGTAGTCCAGTGCCCTAACCACTGAGCCACCACTGCCAGTACTATACCGATATTCGAGCTTTGAGTATTGGCTGATACCCGATACTTTACTCCCCAGGGGGAAATTTGGGAAATTGATTTTTCGATTTTTTATTTTAATAAGCGCAGGAGCCATGTCGTTATTCTCTTTCAGATAATAATGACTTTAAGATGGAATCATCCTACCCGAGCTGCTTGATCATAAACCAACATCACACACGTTCATGGCATGTGTAAAAAAAGATACGTCAGTGGATTGGATGGAAAAATATAGACAATCTGATCTAATACTGCTCTGGCGTTTAAAGCCAATATCGGTCCTATACTGATCCCCAGCAGGGACCTAGCTAAGAGCAATTCTGGGCCCTCCAATTCCAGACATCCTATTGAAATTTTTGTGAGCCCCCTTCCAGCTGGGGGTCCCTTTGAATTTTCACCACCTTTCACCCCGCTAACGACAGCCCTCATACCCATGAATCAAAACTGCATTCATTTCAGTTTTTCATAATTATTGATCAACTGCTAAAAATGTGAAACTTTTGGACTCTACTGTACTTAAGTGGAACATGAGCATGACCTCTTAAGGTGTCCCAACTGGTTAGACTTACACAGATATTTTTCCATCCTGGTGGTGATTCGAATGAGGACGTGTTGCCACCCTGAGGGACGTACCTCCTCCGTCAATCCTTTGATGGCGTGGGGCGATAACACAAATAGTGACGCCACAGAGGCAGGACAAGGACACGGGCTTGGAACCTGTCGAGTCCTTGTTTGGACACAATGAGGGGGAAATTGAATCATTCGCAAGGAACTTCGGCTCACTGAGGGATTAAGGGACTTTTGTCTCATCTGTCAATGGAGAGTAGAATCAAAGGTTGGGAATGTGGGGAAATCCTGGTGGGTGGCGACGTCGCTGTGAGGGCTCACGGGGATCCATAGGAGATTAACTCGTCAGAGCTTGCGCGTGTGTGTGTTTACTCGTTTCTGTCCACGCCACTTATGGCATTGAGGTGTAATGAGAAGGTTACGAATATATAAACTGCAGGCACTATTTTTTTCCATGCTTAATCCCTCCTCATTGGGTAGCAAGCGCAGCCCAGTTGATGACGGCTTGTGCCCTCCAACAGTTGCTTGATTTGGCTTTCGTAGAGCAGCTTGGCATTTTAAGCGCACCCACCCACCAACTATAACGGATTTCTGAGGAACTAGAACGTAATCCAGGGCAAGAATATGTTCCTTAGATTATTCGAATTGGGATGCGCATGGATTAGTAAACGTGCAAGGTAAAGTAGGGAAAATGTTCGAAAAAGAAATGATTTTGGAAAGGAACTAATATGATTTACAATAGGTGAGGTGGAAATGTGTGTCGGTGACAGGCCTACACGTCCGTATATGTGCGGAGTGCGAAGAAAAAAAAAGAAAAGAAAAACAAAGAAAAAGGCGAAGTGCCTGCAGCCTTTGTACTTTGTTACAAAGTAATTTTCTGTGATGGATCTTTCAAAAGATAAAGGAATGATAGCGGGAATATTGCAGATTCACAGCAGAGTCAGAGTTATGAGGACGGCTTTTGTGCACCACCTCGGCTCGCGCTCTTGCATAGCGTCTCTGTTACAAACCTTATCCCGTACATGGCATCCCTTATCAATCTTTCACCTTAATGGTGCCGCGCTGTTCCTATACGGCGATAAATCACACAGGATAACCTAACGGCCGTCACATTCCCCTGCTACTTCTCATTCAGCTTCACCTCTTTGAGCATGGTAGCCATTCTACCATTCTGACTCTGATATAGTCTTAGATTTCTTCTTTTTTTTTTCTTTTTTTTTTTGCTCTGTCATGCAAAAATGGGTTTCAAAATCGAGCATGGAAAGTAAAAATGGGAGCTAAAGGTCAGACGTTTTCGAAAGAAAATAACCCGACCTTAAGAATTGTAACCATTTGCATTAGGAGTCATTCTGTTGGGACTAAATGGTTCTCCTGTTTTCACTATACAGAATAATTTCACCGAATAGTTTCTCAGGAAGGACCTTGCTGAATTTTTAACCCATTTTTAACAGAGCAAGAGAAACATAAAAGTTTTTGCCTTTCCACTTCCTTTGTAAGAGGAACTCTCTGGCGTCCCAGCTTTCTTTTTTTTTTTTGAGTTTTGTTTTTTGCGAATCAGGGTCTGGCGGTGTTAATGCTGAGTGTGTAACTTCGTCGTGCAGGTGGACAGATTTAGGGAGTGCCGGCCGCGGCGGACAGCACCATCCCACAAATGTTTAACGAACCGGAGAAACGCTTTTCCCTCCACCCCCAGCCGAGCCAGATGAAGTGCGGCAGACTCGCTCGCCCACGGAGCGTAAATCACTCCCCATCGCGCTGTTGAAGAGGCCTGGGGGAGCCGTTCGGGTGGTGAGGAGTGCTGGAGTGCTGGAGAAACTTCCCACACACACACACACACACACATATACGCGCTATGTTGAACCCGAAGGATCTCGCCACACCCTTCTTTCTCGACACACATTATCAGCACTAGGCTAACTAAAACAATTATTGCACGTCTGCCGTTTTAGGTAGGTGTGATCTGACTGGATTTGGCTCTTTTATCTTTCTCATGAAGAGCTTTAGCACCCGGGTTCAACCTCAGAGTTCTCCAGATGGGATCATAATGAGTGTTGACATCAACACTTAAACATTTACTTTCAACATTCAACATTGCAGGTGTTCAACTACAAGACAGAAATGGACTCAAGAATATCTTCTGGCCTTTGCTTCTCATCACTGTGTTACATTAAAACCTCATTAAAATTAGTGTTCCTCCATAATTCCATTATTATTATGCTGTTTTTGGGAAATTCAATGTCTTATAGCGCACCTTTGACCCATAACAAGTATCCTCATTCCGACTGCTCTTTATTAATTTCCCTCAGTTTTATCTCGAGCCCGTGGTGTAATTATTTCATGTGTGCATAAGTGCATGAGTGCAGTTAAACCCTTTCTCTTTCTTATGAAGGCTCTTAACACCCACCACCATTGTTGCTTCAACCTCAGGGTTCTTCAGAAATCATAATACAGTTTCTGATTGCTGTTGTTAAGTTGTCAACAGTTTTAAAAAAGATGCATGAGGTAACACAATTTGGTTGCAAATTATATTTCTCCGACTATATTTCTCGCAGCTAGATGTAATTGCAACAGTGAAACAGAGAGGGACTTTAGTTACTTTAGTTTCTTTGGCCACTTAATTTTGGTCCACACTTTACAAACTTACCACTTAGTACTGTTACCTTTTCTTAATAATTTTGCACATTTGTCTTACATGGCACACATTTAGCACTTTCTGTACTCATGTGTGGAGTATTACATGTTGCACCATGGTTATAAAAAAAACCCTCTATATATTCTCCTATTGTAGGTAAACCCGGGGGTCAAAGTTTGGGTCAAAGTTTAAAAAAGAGGTTTTCAAACCAGCAATAAAATAAAATAAAATAAAAATCAATACAAATAATATAAAACAATATAATTTTTTTTAAAAGACACAATTTAATCAATAAAATTTACAACATAAAACAATTAAATAAAGCAATTGTCCTAAAATATTCAAGAGATTATGACTTAATTAAAAAAATATTTATTTATTTAATGATAGATTTGTAATGTGGAGTTCACCCAATTAGTTATTCTGAATGTCTATTTTAAACTTCAGAACTTTATTTCTCCTTTAACATGTCATTTTTAGATAATAAGAGACAACAATGAAACAAAAGTGATATTATTTTAATATTTATGCATATGAATGATTTCCTATAAAATGACTCGTATATTAATTTACCAGTTTATTAGATATGTGTATATCGAAGAAATTACAACAAAAATCTACCTGACTAATTTTATGACTAAGGTTTTGCTGTAAAAAAAAAATCTACTTTTTATACTTTTAACTTCTTAAACTCCCGACTTATTATTCAGTTATTCATCCTAAAACATATTCAGCAACTATTATGAATTATTCAGTAACTGCAGTGAAACTAATAGGAAAAGGTGTGTAATTACGAGTGAGGAATGCAAGTGTGGATACGCGATGGCTCCTGAGAGTTTAAGTCGAAGAGCCGCGGTTCCGTGCTACGATGTGCTTTTTCGAGACCAGGTACAGGACGATATACATTTTGGTGATTAATTGCTGAAATACAATTCTGTCTGATAGCGTATCTTGAACTGTCTTGCAGAAGAATTGCCAAAAATGGTCACTGTGTTCATAAAAAAGAAAACGTTAATGAATAAATGAACTTACAAAGTGTGTGTCGCGTGTTCCACTGGCACAGTGGTAGTTTTCGCATTATCGCCGTGTCACTGTGTTCACCCGGTGAGCTTTCCTCATTTCCTCCACACACACACACACACACACACACTGCAAAGTCTCATATGTGACACTCGTCTCACACACATTCGCTTGTTGATGTTCAATTCCCTGCTGTTTTGTGAAATGATGATTGCCTGGTTTAAAAAGTCTGTCTCACTCCTTCACTCCTGCTCTCTAACCATTTCTTCAGCTCGACTGAAAGTTTTGTTTATCACTGAGCTCAGATAATGTGATGTACTTTTTTAGATATACTAAAGCAGTTTATCAGTCAGGAAAAGGTCAATCTGCCTTATGAACGTGTAACGGCAGTGATGGAGTGGGCCGAGGCTAGACAAACCAGATAACATTTCCTCTCCTCCCTCCCCTTAAAGCCAGAGGAAAGACAAATAGACCCCGGTGCATTTAAAATGCGACGGTGTGTGCTATTAATCACATACCCATTAGCGCCGGGTCTTCCTGAGGTGAGGCACGGAGACTCAGCCACTTATCTCTAGGCTAAAGCCGATGCACAATCTCAGAAAAGCAAATGAGCAGCTCGGTTTCTCTGGGCAGTTTGTTTTCTGGATTAAACTACTGCGCTAACCTGTGAGCTGATGATTCTGTGGGGTCACACGGTCATCCTTTGCAACACCTAATAGAGCAGTTTGTTCATCTGGTTAGCTAAGTTAGCTAGCTAGCAATACCCTCCTGCGGTACTTTTAGCTTTACAGGATTTAGCAGACAGCCTTATGCAGAGCGACTCCCAGTCTCTATCGAAAAACACATCCTCCCACTAGCGCAGACAGACCATGGTCTAAAAATACCATCATGCTAAAACCCTGTTAGAGACGGTAGCTAGTTGAATTAGCATTTGTCATTGAATGCAACTTAAGGGTGAATTGTTACTACTAGACTTTATAAGTAAAGCTGCTAGCACTAAAGCTAAAGACAAGTGGCCTACAAGGTAAAGGTATGTATTCGTATTGGGACGCTAGGCGGTTCTGAAGCTAGTCCTGGATTATGCCTCGCTGCCCCTCTGTAACGCGTGGAGCACAGGAGAAGGGGCAGGACGCAAGTGCGTGTGATCGGTGTGTATTGATAGGTACAATCCATGAATCATCGTCGTTAAACAGAGCAGGGGTCAAAACACAGGCAGACAAACGTAGAGCAGGCAACTCCATATCGGTAATCGGGACACAGGCGCGGGTCAAAACCAATTGAACAGTCAATAGGAAACCGGGGGCGTGAACAGAACTAAAACCGAGACACGTGTGAAAACAAACAAAAGCACATGAATACATGAATGACACGACACACACGGAAGTGCGCAGCTCGCCGGGAACTGCGGCGCGCACATAAATCGGGAGTCCACAGCGGGGAGGTTGTGACACTATGTCTTAGCCCATGCCAAACATTTGGCCTTGTTTCCCTTCCTGAGAAGTGGTTTAGAGACGCTACTCGTCCTTTGAGACCACTACTAGCTAGTCTTCT
>JAOUQW010000021.1:13442792-13453241 GCA_028565825.1 Olivaichthys viedmensis
GACTGGATGTGATAAAAAGTTGTTTACACTGTACTTAAGGATCATTTGTGGTGATATTACCCTGAAATGTGTCTCCCATTGCCTTATGAAAATTTTCTTCTTTTTTTTCTTTCTTTTACTTTTTTATTAAGGAAATAACGCAATGCAATGCAAGGCTTTGGAGCGGGATGTCAGAAATAAAGATGCCAGGAAAAAGAGAGCACAAAGTCAACATGACCGCTACTAAATGATTAGCATTTCTCCATCTTAGTTGTTTTGTTTCTAGAATGAAGAGAGCATCTCACATTTCTGAGGCTTGCAAATTTGTGTTAATGTTTACCCAGATGAACTCGGCACGAAGCGAAATTATTCGCTGCCACAAGCAAATTCCTATTATTTATTTATTTATTTATTTATTTGCATTGCCACGCTTCTTTATTTAAGTTAAATGGCCTTTTCACCAGACAAATAGTATTCGCGTTCAGTCTGAGCTGCTGGCTGCGAAAGAGAAATCAATCGGTCTATATCTTGTGTTTATTAAATGGAAAGAAAAACTCTCTTAACAGTGTTTAAAGGACTTTTTTGTTTATATTAGGTGGAATTTGACCAACTGAGCTTATTAGAAAATATTGCAGGCGAGTAGAAACAGAAATAACTGCTGGATAATGTTAGTGTGTGATTGAGTTTAGTGTGTATTTGCATTGCTGGATAATGTTAGTGTGTGTTAGCAGTTTAGTGTGTATTTGCATTGCTGTATAATATAGTGTGTGTTAGAGTTTAGTGTGTATTTGTTAGGTTAAGTTGGTGTGTGTTGTAGAGCATTATTGTGTGCTGGAGATCATTAGTGTGTGCTGGAGTGTATTATCATGTGTTATAGTATGTCCAATAATGTTAGAGAGTGTGTGTTAAGAGTTTAGTGTACATTAGTGTCTAAGAGTATTAGAATGTGTTAATATGTGTGTTAATGTGTATTAATATATGTGAGTGTGTTAATATGTATTAACATATTAAAATTATTCTGTATTAGCATTGTTAGGTTATAGCAGTGTGTGTTAGAGAGTGTCAGTGTGTACTAGTGTGCGTTACAGATGTTAGGAGTGTTAGTGTACACTCTGGGGCAAAAAAATGGGCCAAGCTAAAAAGTGCATGAAATTTAGTATTTTTTATTGAGAACATCTGGATTTCATATTAACCACAAATTAACTGGACAAAAGTTTTCCACTGCTGACCAACTGGGAGGCCATTAAAACTGAATGGAACAACACTGGCACTTCTGTGTATAAAAGACTGTCTGCAAGTTTACCCCAAAGACTTCACTATTTCTAAAAAATCTAAAGAAAAAGCTATTCCGTATTAACTTATGTTGCATGTTGCTTCAGTCTTTACTTGCTTGTTAACGTTTTATTCATTGCTAAATTTAAAATACTAAATTTCATGCACTTTTATTTGCTTGGCCCATTTGTTTTGCCCCAGAGTGTATACTCTGCAGTATGAAGGTAAATGCAGCCAACCAGTTGTGCTATTGGTCGATAATCAAAATCACATGTCAAAGTGAACCATGGCTTGACTCGACAAAAAGTTATCTCACAAAATTTGTTTATCATGGAACTCGGGCACCAGTTCCATTGATGAAAATGTAATTTCACGTGTTGGAACCCTTCCATCGATTTATTATACATTGAATATAATCTGCTGCCGGTGTTTAATTCTGCTGCTGATTATTTCTGAATCTGAGGATATACCAGTCTAAAATATTCTCCAACAAACACCAGCAGACTGATTTGGGTTGGTGTACACGTACAAATGGAGCCCAGGGGGAACTTGAGCCCCTGCACTTTAGCCCTGAAAGTGTCCAAGTGCCCTCTTGCTCAGAGTGTATAATAATTGGATTTTATATGGCCTCTGGGGGGCTCATGGAGCAAAGATGTGTCTGGAATACAGTCATGAGCCGTGTGGCCGGCGTCTCACCCGCATCGCTATCAAGGATCTGCATCAGTTGGCTCAGTCTTAACACTTAACACTAGCATGATAGCGAGTGGGTTTGTCTCAAGTTGGGTTTATAATGACCCAAAAAGGTCAACACTATGAATCTCAGACAATTCATATATAATTTTTCTTGTGGTTTAAATCTTATCAGGATCCAATTCAGATACAAGACACGTCAAATGACCAGGTGAAAATGGGGTCTTAGACTTAGATCCATTTTCCAGTAGAGCTGGGTTTTGAGAGGGATGTGGTCTTAAAGGAGGTGTTTTATTTCAATAATCCTTCCTCTCTCTTTCTCTCTCCCACAGATTGAATCAGTGGAGCAGCTGATTGAAGCCGAGGTGGCACATGGTTTGTTGGACGCGTTTCATTTCCATTAAAAAAAAACACTTTGTTAGCTAATTAGTCTCAAAGCTCTTGGTTCCCTGCCTCGCTACTGTCTCCTTCCTCCAAGCCAACTGCTGAAGGAACTTCCATTTTGTTCCCAAGCATATGCTGAGAGATGAAAGAGAGTGAGAGGACTATATGACTGCATGACTGTTGCCATTTAAGCAAACCTGACTCTGTGTGTGTGT
This sequence comes from Olivaichthys viedmensis, assembly GCA_028565825.1. Classification (NCBI taxonomy): domain Eukaryota; kingdom Metazoa; phylum Chordata; class Actinopteri; order Siluriformes; family Diplomystidae; genus Olivaichthys; species Olivaichthys viedmensis. The sequence goes on from JAOUQW010000021.1 coordinate 13,445,333, forward strand.
GTGTGTGTGTGTGTCAGGGAGGAAGGGTAGAAAGGATTTGGAGAGGAAGCCGGAGTGAAGATGTAACGGTGAGAGGTTTGTAAACAGCATCTCGGCACCGTGCTGCTCAGGCTTCGCTCTTTTTCAGCTGGTGCAAATTAACCCACATCACCCAAGAGACACCCAGAGAGGGAGAGACCGAGAGAGGGAGACGGCCCGTGAGATAGAGAGAAGGAAAAATGGGGAGAAAGTGATGGGGAAGAGAAAGTGATAGAGAAATCCAGAAGGACAGAAAAAGCCAGAAGAATAGAGAGAAAGATAGCGCAAGGTACAGAGACAGGTACAGAAAGAGAGAGAAAGAAAAGAAAAGGGAGAAAGACAGAGACAGGGGAGTAGAAGTGAAAGATAGACATAAATAGAGGAAAACATAAGGACAAAAAGCAAAGAAAAAAAGCACACACTGGTGAAGACAAGTAATGAAAAAGAAGACCTACTGTCTCTCTCTCTGTCCTGAGTCGTAGCTTAAGCATATGGGGCTTGGCTTTTTAGGGCGCTTTCACACCTACCGTGTTTGGTGTGGACCTATCAAACTTTTTCTTTAGTTCGGTTTGTTTCAACAGATGTGAACACTCCACCCGTACTCAGGTGCGCCCCAAACAACCCAAACCATGGTCCGCCAAAATATCGGGGCTCTCAGTCCTCGTCTAAGTGAACCACGGTTCAGTTCATTACTGGTGGGAAAACAGTTTTATGAGGGGCCGCACCAAAATGACGTTGAGTACTTTTATCAGCACGGTGAAGTTGATTTTCATTTTCCAAATTCGTCTTTTCGACTAATCTTTTAAACTGTGGAGGCCAGTGATGAATGACAGACACCAACGGTTCTGTAGTCTTTGTGAAATTCAACATACTACTCTTTTTTGTGTTAATACTGAAAAATATAGACCACTATTTTTGAATGTCCACTAGCTATCAAAAAACAAAATTAACTGCTACATCACACTTCATAACACAACAATTCACGCAAGATGCAAAGGTAAAACATAGGGTTAGGGGTGGAGTTAACTTTTGTACCTTATCTTCCGACTACTATGTTTGTATGAAATCAAATGATGATGAAATCCAACCACATTTCCCTCCTTCACTCAGATTTGAAAAAAATTCTCAATAGATCAGGTTTCCAATAACGTGCTCTACTAAGCTACTCTACTAAGATTGATGTGATTAAATGATGTAAAACAATTTTCTGACTTTATTATTTCAAATGCAAGTCACATAGACCCTGTTTACACTTGGTCATGGTGATGCACTGTCAAGTTTTCGGCAGGGAAAGGAGGACACAAGCACGAAGCCACTTAACAACATTTATTTTTAACATGCAAACATGAACTACAGACAACCTGACAAACATGACACCAAACAATCAGGCACAAACTGGACGGAAACAAGGAGGGCTTTTTAAACACTTACTTATGACGAACAAAGACATGCAGGTGTGGACAATCACATTACGAGACAGGGAATATTACACACACACACACACAAAAATCACGATTTTGATACGGCGACCATCTTATTCATAAAACAACTAAAAACGAGGAACAACATAGGAAGTCGGTATATTACATATTGCAGCATAATACACCAATCGGATTTCAGTCTGGCTAACCGGAGACACTTTTGACCACAAGTGTAAATGCATATGGTTCAAATCTGATCAGGATCCAATCCAGATACAAGATGCATGAAAACCACCAGGTGGAAATGCAAACATCCAACCACATCAAAAAACATGTATTTTGAGAAGAGCACCGTACGTGACATGGCAGGGCTACGGCCTTGTCTCTGTCCCTTTCTTTCATTCTTTGTGGTTCCGGTTCTTACCGAGAGCACGTCCTTTCCCGCAAACATCATTTCAATTATGCTTTTAATGAACCTCTTTTATTTCCCGAGGCCATTGGTGACCTCTGAACTCCTGCAGTGGAGGAGCAGGAGAACACCGTGGGCACTTTTAGTTCTGGTCTTTAGTTCCCGATGTCCTCGTATATTTCTGTTAGAGATCATCGAGAGCTTCAAGGCGAGAATTGATGGGTCTTTATGAGCGCTCGTCCTCCATTTTTTTGCTATATGAATTAAAGAATTACTGTTGGATTCAGATGCTTATTCTGCCCATGGCCCTGTGGTTTCTTTTTCTTTTCTTTTTTTGTATTCTCTCCAGACTGAGTGGAATGACCGGCAACCTGTCAAAAAAATGGGAAAATTATTGTTCTATGCCTCGTGGAAATATTTGGCAGAGTAGAACGGAAAAGGTAATAGATTATTTCTAGGCTCAGCTAAGACGAAGTGAGAAAGAGAGAGAGACAGAGAGGGAGAAGCTCGGCTGGCCGCGTTTTAAATCACTTTGCTCAATCTTGTAGTGGGACACATTTCATTAGAGCCAGCAGCTGGGGCCAACGCGTCCTGTATGTCCGCTCATCCGTCATACAAATAGACCGGGCCTCTCTTTTCCTCTGTCTATTTCTTTGCTGATAGACAGAGCGAGAGTGATGCATCCACATCCTCCTGACGAGATGACTGACAGCTAAATCCCAAATCGCCCTCTTGCCCTCCCAGCCTCTCTGCTGTTGGACTCGATGAATCGGCTGCTTTAGCATAGTGGCTCTCGCATGCATTTTCCTGCTCTAACACACTTGACAGGTTTGATAAGTGGTGATGCACTGTAATGAAAAACCGTGGCCCAGGCCAAATACTGAATACAGAAGTACCAGTAATTTTTTTTTTCTTTTACATGACTTGAGTTTATTGGGTACACCTGGTTGTCTCCAGTCTCCCCTGCATATCCTACTGATCTTCTGAAGCAGTACAGCCCATCCTGAGCACTCAGCTGAGGCAGGTCTACTGTTAATCCCGAGCATCACTTGCAGCTCAGCCGGTGGAAGATGTTTTTCTTATATCACCCCTAAACTCTGGAATAGTGCTCCAGAGAACGTTAGGAACGCTCTATAGGTGTTTTTAAATCCAGATTAAATACATACATGTTTAATTTAGTTTATTCATTGCTATCGGGTCTTTTATCTTGTTAAATATGATTTATAACACTAACACTATATTTATAGTCAATTCATTAGTGATGGTACATTGGTTCTTTAATGTGCTCGATCATAAATACTTTGTTTTGACTCTCTGATCTTTTATATGTAAAGCACTTTGAGATTTTGAACTCAAAATGAAAAATGCTATATAAATAAATAGTATTATTATTATTTAGAATATTCACATAACAGTTGACAATTTCTTTTGCCAACTTTTGAGAAATTCGCTTAAAAGTTTTCAGAAACATTTGAATGGAACGATACCTGCTGACAGATGATAATGATGCTATCGGGTGATTATATATTCATAAGGCTATGTGAGAATATGTAATCATTTGATCAGAGAGAGAAATAAAAAGTAGAAAAATATAACAAGTTTAATAAACAGATCTGGGTCTACCTTGCGCAATCCTGTGTGATATCAACCCCCCCCCCCCCCCTTTTGGACTCCTCTGCTTATTATTAGCTGAAGTGCTTGATAATAGGACACACCAGGCCATGTTCTCTCGCCTGCTCCAGCTCCTCGCGTCTAGATAAGAGACGGAGGCTGGGGAGCGAACGAACGATGAAAGCGCAGGAGAGGTTTCTGTGTTAAGCCTAGATAACAGAAACGACTTGCCTCCTCTATCGCAGGGCCTATGTCCTCCTGTTAAAACCACGGCACAAACACGGTCCCCTTTCCTGCTCTTCCCTCTTGAGCCTGCCGAAAATTGCGTATTCCATTTTTCCCCACAATTTTTGCAAGTCGTGTTGCACCAATGCGGGTGTCAAGGCGCATTGATCACTTGCTTAAATTGGCCAGAAGCGGGGCCCTGAATGGACATCACGATCGATTTCCCTGAATACACACACAAGGCAAGATATTTGTGGTCTGCCTCTGTGAGTGCAAAAGGGACCGCTGTGGATTTGCAGTGATTGTCCCTGTTTTTCACGTCCTCACTTGGTAAAAGCATTCAGAAAACTCAAACGCCCCTTCTCCCCCCTAAAAAGGCTAAAATCAATCAAAATAGCTTGGTATGCTTTGTAGATAACACACCATCATAGATGAGAAAGAGGTTGTGTGTCAGTAAATGTATCGTTGATTTGACTCGGCTTGAAAGTTCCAAAAAACGGGGCCTTTGTGAAAGAAATGAAAAAACTTCAGCGGTGTATAAAGGACGGGTTCGAATGTGGTGTTTAAACTCATTAAGATATTGCCATTTTACAAATACACCCGCTGTCCTCATGCAGAGACATCGAAGACATCAAGGTCATCGCAAACTGCGTCCTGTTGCTTATTTTTTTGTAGCTACTAGTTACGAAAAGAGTTGGCTTAATTACAAATGCACCCAACAACCCAACCTGGGTTTCAGGGGGCTAATACATTTAACAAATGCTAGACTTCCCTTTAGCAAAACATCAGGCCGAACTCAAATCTATGAATATGTATTCCAGTTTCAGTGCATTCAGTGTGGTGCACTCAATTACTTTCCATTAGGCTAACTTTCTCGTTCAGATTGCTGTTTCTATTTATGAGATGTGGCACTTTTAATTTTTTTAATTTTTTTGTGACTGAAAAAATATCACGGCATCCTTCTTGTCCGTTCGGCGAAAGTGACACATTATCAACTGTATTCGGGCTCTTGTTTATCTTGGTTCATTTCATTGTAATAAAAATAAATAAAAAACAAGTCTTGCCTGCGGAAACATAAATTCTACGCTGTCAGACTCACCTTCCTCGACACAAAAGCTGATGATTTCAGATTGACTCAGAACCTGTCAGCAGTTCAAGGTTCTGTAAAATGGTGTTATTTTTTTTCTTTCTTCATTTTTCGCAGCAACACCAGACTATTCACAAAAGTAAACGGGGGAATTTGAGGCGAGAGGAAGGCCACGAGGCAAGTAACACACACACACACACACACACACACACACACACACACACATACACACACACACACAAAGTGAGGGCGTCAAAGAGTAACACACACCTGGGGAGTTAAACACAGGACGAAGGCGCTGACAGCTCAAAGTCATCTCTTTTGTTTGTCTGAACAACAGGAGGTTCATTGGCCCAGTTGAGACCACATCCTAGCCCGCCGTAAACTGGAGGCAGCCTCTGTCTTTACACACTCGCCCTATTCCAAATATTAACTCTGCGTCTGGTAATGGCCATTCTCTTAATGTCCTGTTTAAATGCTCGCGTCTCATGAATAAACCATTCTTATTTACTCTGTGCTGTATCTGCAGCTTATTAGGCATTATTAGTGGATTTAGAACAGGAAACACGGCCTCGCCCAAAATCTATTTTTCAGAATAAAGTGGTTTTACTGCGGCACATGCAATATTGATGCACGTGTGGAAATAGTAGAAATAGAAATATAGTCCTTGTGCCATTTGTAGGACTAATGAGGTCATAACATAAAAAAACAATGTAGGGTTCCCGCTGGTTATAGAAAATCAGATTCCAGGACTTTTTTTCCAACGTGAACTTTGCACGAATTTGAACGAACAAGGGCGTTGTGGTTGGATATTGTTAAAATTCATACACATTAAGTCGTAAGAAAAGATATGAATGCTAACCCCCGCTCAGAACCCTGACTCTGTATCTCTTAAAACGACTTGTGCGAAATGTTATGAATTCCATCTAGCAAAATCTTTTAACAATAAAGTCAACAATACAACCCATAACAACTGAAACACACACACACACATATGCAATCAACCGATTATCATTTGATCGCAACTTTTACTGAAATATTAGAAGTGAAGTATACAGACTCACTCGCTGTTAGAGACCAGTGATTAAGTTAAGTATAAATTACTTCAAATCCCGATCCCCGGTAGGATTTGATGAAAGCAATATAAGAACAATAGAAGAACCGTTAACACCTAAACTAAACATGCCCTTTGAAAAATGCAATGTCAAAAAAAACAACATATGTATATTTCATGAGGTTCCTCAATTTAATTTAAAAACTTTGAGAACCCCTGATCTACAGTATGTCAAACTGGAACAAACCATCTCTGACCAGAGGGGAAGCTCTGCGACACCACCATCTGCTTAATCCTGACACGTGTATCCCAGTCTCATGAAGTCGGGTTAAACGTTGGGAAAATGTCCACCAGTCGGTAGAAATAATGGCGTAACGTCTTCAAGATTACAACACGAGTGCAGCTGTCGTGACTCACTCCTACAAGAGATATGCTAAGTTTGACAAGTTTGACATAATGTTAAGCAATCTAAAAAAACTTGACGCAACAGTAAGCAATCTAAACACTTGACGCAACATTAGGCAATCTAAAAAGTCTCACTATAGACTAGCTTTCAAAACAGTTTACAGATTAGATCAATATAAGGTTGTCGGATTTAAAGGAAATCCTGTGCAGCTCAGTCGTCACATCACATAGTTGAACTGATACTTTTTCATTCCTTTTCTTTTCTAGTAATGAGCCAATTACTGGCTGCCATGATGCTGTTTACTGTGACTGGGAGTCCCTTCGCTGTTCAAGGATTCAGACTTTCAAAGAGTATACAAGTTTTTTGAGCGTCTTTAATCATTTAAACCTGGGTGCATTGAACCCCCCCCCCCCCAGAAAAACTCTGTCAGCCCTATGATGTTGCAAAAGGAGAACCGAATTACCTAAGAACTAGACACTGACAAAGGAGCAGTGCGATAACACCGGCTTTGCCTAAACAGCATGGAACTGGCGTTCGCAAAACAAATAAACCACATTAGCCATTCGTGCACATTATTAATGGAACTGAAAGTTGCTTTTAATCCTTGCATTGCTGGTTGCTGCGCCTGTGAAGTGCCTTCAAAAGCAGGCACAGATAACATCAGAGAGACCCCGATGGATTTTGCTTGGTAGAATTGTACACGAGGCCATCCTCGACAGCATTCCTCCCCCAGCCGAGGTTAACAATCAGGGGGAGAGGGGAAGAGTGAGCTGGAGGGAGAGAGAGAGGGAGTAAAAAAAACTGAAAAAAAAACACATTGCGTTTGATAGAAAGTCTGCAAGCATGAGGGAGGAAAGAGAATGCCTTTTCTCTCTGTTTCCCCTTCCTTGCAATAGGATCATCACCTGGAAGATTAGGCTGGATATGCCGCATTGCCTCGTGTCATCCTTCCTTTTCTCGTCAATCAGCCACTGGAACTCAGTGGATATTCGAGAGAGAGAGAGAAAAGGGTTTCTGTCTGGGTCGAGGCTTCCAACCTTACAATGGAGCATGAGGACTGAAATGAGCCTAATGCAAACAACGGAGGTGGTAAAACATTAAAGGAAAACTTGGAATAGATGGGAATGTTATATTCATGCAATTAAGGCGTGAATATAACATTTTTCAGCATTTCAAACACGATGCGACCACGTTACGAAATTTACATTGCAACCATTCACAACGAGCTCAATGCATATGCTGTGTTCAAATGGCGTTGTGTTTTTTTTTTTACCATGTTTTCAAGAAGATTCCACATAACTGGCCCAGTCTTGTGGTTTTCACCAGTTTGGAAGGCAAACTTTTCTAATAGCTAATAGTTCAAGAATTAAGACGCAATGTGGACATTTCTCAATATGGCAGAACCCACAGAAGTTCGGTTTGCGTTGGATGACAAATGTACTTACAGTGTAATTTTAGTCGACTCTTCTTAGTTCTTAATAATATACCAACACATTTGAGAAAAAATATGATAATTCAGTTTGTCTTTATATGCCTGTTCACTGTAGTGACTTATAATCTCACTATCGGGTCTCACCCAGAAGAGGATGGGTTCCCTCTTTAGTCTGGTACCTCTCAAGGTTTCTTCCTCATGTCATCTCAGGGAGTTTTTCCTTGCCACTGTCGCCTTTGGCTTGCT
>JAOUQW010000021.1:13503551-13514832 GCA_028565825.1 Olivaichthys viedmensis
TCTCAGAAGTCCACGAGAAAAAGCTCCATTAAAGTGCAGGAGTGCAGTGATAGTCAGGAGGTGTGTGTGACTATCTACCTGTGTGAAATCAAACAAAAGCTACTGATGGTAGCAGAGTAAAGTTGTTTTACACTAGATTATAATCTTTGACGAGTATGGGTGGAACATACCATTAAGGCTGGCAAGGGTGGGTGTAATTCAGCCGTATGATAATTCCTTTTTTATTGAGTAAGAACTGTATATTTGTTTAATTTTTTCTCTTAAATGGAACCTAAGATCCAAAGAAACCTTTGGTTACTAAACTTTGTTAGAGTTTTGATACCCTATCGATTTATAATGGGTCAGTCCCTAAATCGCAGAATTTCAGTGCTCTTTGGCTGATACCACGCCAAGAGCAGGAAATAAATGCCCCCTTCAGTCAGTTGGCGAGTTGGTGGTGTCCTTCATTGTACTAGCAAGATCACACACAACGCAGAAGTAACCCCATTACATGTACATACATAAAGTGAATTACAAGGTTTCAGCGTTAATCACTGCTATATAATGACGTCTTCATAAAGATGGACACACAGACTTTATAGCAAAGACTTAGGAAGCTCAGACTTAGAAGCTATAGAAAAGCTCAGGAAACAACATAGCGCTGATCTACGGCAACAAAAACTATAGACTACTGTATATACTGTAAGTAAGGATGTCTGTTTTAGGTGCGTTTTTAGAGGCAGTACACAAAATGTGTCCACACTAACACGGGTAAATTTGAAAATGCTGTATTTCCTAAAAGTTTCCCGTCCACAATGAAACGCAAATGTGATTTCCGCCATTTTCTGTCATTTTGATGCTGCAGGCTGCTACGTTTTCCAAAACGACCTTTTCACATTTATCCACTTTGGAGAGCCGATTCAAAAAGGTGTTTTAGTGTGAATGGAAAGACAAAATGGATAAGAAAATATGCATTTTCAAATGTATCTGTGATAGTGTGGAGTAAGCCTTATACAAGTGCCAAGGTTGTTTTTTAGTGTTGTGCTTTATACTCTGAAGCAATTTACCGTTTGAAAAAAATTTATGATAAACCTGTTATTTTGTAATATATGGGCTGAACGGTAAGGGACCCTGGTCTCTCTTTTCCGCGCAGACCCCCAGCCACCCACGCATGTGACTTTTCGTGCCTGATGCGATGGCGGATTCTGATTTAGCCCTGTTGTTCGGTGACTTTTCAACCATCTCTTCTTTTTAAATTCGCATGAAAGCACTTTTATGATATCCCTTTAACGAGATAGAGTGAATTTTGTCACTGTGCGTGGGATGTGTAGGAAAGGTTAGGGGAAAAAAAATAGCCTGGCACACGTTTCGACATGCTCTGTCACAAATAAGGCCCTCTGACTGGGCATGAACGATGCCGCTGGCGGATACGGATGAGTTCGGTGAGAAATATTCCATTACTGTCACCTGGGGAGGGGAAACACATTGCTTACGTCCTTCACTTTTGCCCCCTTGGTTTCCTGTTAGTCACAAAGTACTCGGAAAAATCGGCGACGATATTGATCTGTCCAACAAGTTTTAAAACGCAAACAAATTCATTCTCCACAAAGAGGAATTTTTTATAATACAAGGATCATCTAATAAGGTGCCAGAAACAAAATAAGTGAGGGGAAAAAAAATCAATGCTTTAAAAAATGACTTGCTAGGAAAGGACGGTACAAATGAGTAGAAGTTGGTGCTTTGTATTCCGGCAATCGGTGTGAAGGTCTTGAGAGAGCAGAAAGTTTGGTTCACGTTCACTCAAGTGGTTCAGTGAAGTGTGAATTTAATCTAATCCGATTGCATTCAAAAAGAGGAATTGTGCCATACACCCAGTGAGCAACTACTGTCCAGAGACGTCCATGGTTGGTAATTACCGGGCAAGTCTGGCCTGACTTAAATTGGTCCATAAAAAGACGTAGCCATTGGTCCGCCTTGATTATGCCTCTAAGCATACGTCTGTTTTTGGTCTATATTAAGTTTGACGTCTTGTATATGACTACAATAGTCGTTTTTCCTACATTTTCGAAAAGATAGATAGATAGAAAGATAGATAAATATACAATGTATAAGATACCATAAACAAATAGGTCAAGCATATGGATCAATAAATACATTAACCAAATGTTCGATATATTGCACAGTATCCAAAGTTTCACTGTAATTCACGCTGTCATATTGCACAAGTACAGATTTCTGTAAGACGAGTTGTGCAGTCGGCAGGAATGACTTCCTCTAGCGCTCCTCGCTACACCGTGCTTGAATCAGCCTGTTACTGAAGGTACTGCTCAAATTGTCAAGTATGCCGTGAAGGGGATGGGAGGCATTGTCCATGACGGTCATCAGTTTGGACACCATTCTCCTCTTCGCCACCATGTCCAGGGGGTCAAGATTTAACTCAATGACAGAACCATTTGTTAGCCCCTCCCTTTTTCACTGCACCACCCCAGTGCACCACGGCGTAGAAAATGGCATTCACTACAACAGACTGATAGAACATATGGAGCAAGTTCTCACATACATTGAAGGACCTGAGCTTCAAAAGTCGAGTCGGCTCTGGGCCTTCCTGTAGATGGCTTCCTGTTTAACCACTGTAATCTGCAGATTGTTCTCTCCACACCACTCCACAAAGCTGTCAATCAAGATCCTATTCTCCGCCTCCTGTCCATCCTCAACACACCCAACAATAGAGGAATCATTGGAGAACTTCTGCAGTATAGAGGGTAAACAGGAAGGGAAAAAGAACCGTCCCCTGGGGAGCCCCAACCCTGCTCACTATTCGTTCAGACACACAGTTCCGCAGCCTCACAGATTGTGGTCTTTTGGTCAGGTAGTCTGTGATCCATTGGATCATCGAGGCACGTACTCACAAAGACGTATTAAAACCTTTCACTCTGGCCAACGTCTTTTTCAAGTCTTTTAAACATCTTTATGCTCATTAGGCATGTTGTAAATAAGAGAGATTACCATAGATCATGATTAAGAAGCAGAGTTTCAATAGCTTTCATCACCTGTTTTCCATTACTGTTCCCACCACTTATAAATAAACCAGAATATTCCACCAGACAAAGAATTACATACGTAGTTTGAAAACTGAGCCTTCTAGGTCTTGCAATATTATTCTTAGTGCCTGTTGTCTTTGCAATTACATTTTACATTCATTCATTTCTCCATAATCTTTTACCCAAGGAAAGAAATTAATCACTCACATTTTTATCCAATGTAACTTACAACAGATCTGAGCAGTTGAGGGTTAAGGGTCTTGCTCAAGTGCCCAGCAGTGGCTCCTCTGGTAGTCCTGGGATTTGAACTCACAACCTTCTGATTACTAGATCAGAACTTTAACCACTGAGCCACCACTGTCTTTATAAAGTAGGGTTCGAAAGTCTGGGTCCGAGTGAAACTTGAGTGGCACAACTGTCTCAGGTTTCACCCTAATGTTGGGAAATTGCAAGTTTAAATCCTGAGGATGCCACAACCATCCAAGGCTGAGAGTCCAAGACAGCATAATTGGTGCATTCTGGGTGGGAGGGGCAGCTTTACTGTCTTCCACGTCAATCAGTGTGAGATTAGCCAATTGTGGGCATCTGTTAGCTCATGTATACAGAATAGGGCAGTTAGCTTTTGCTTTTTTTGCATGAGCAGCAATTTGAAAACATGCAATGGCTTCACGTGTTAGTGTTAGTGTCTTTACCCTTCCAGACTGGAAGCTGTTGTGCGATTGGGGTGGGAATTGGTTATAATTCATTTTAAATTGATAGAACATTGGGTAAAATACGTAAATAAATCAAAAGTTTGAGTCCACTTCCAGGAACTGTTTTATATCATTGGTTATCAAAATCTAATCTCACACTTTCCTCAGCTGATTATTCAAGGATACATCCATGAAAACTGACAAATCCATTTTTAGCTTTTTGATGCATTCCCATATGAGACTGTGAAAAAAATCATTTTCAAACACCATTTGCTTAATATTTTTTTGCAGTGCTGTGATGCCATATAGGGACCTAAAACTGATACTCAGTTTTTATGCTCCTCCTTATCACTACTGCTTTTTGCCTCATTAGTGGAGAATAATGTATTTTTTCTTTATAATTGGCTCTCTGTAGTATTATACGAGACCTACTGCCTCTTCATGTGTCCTGTGTCTTCATTCCGGCTCTTCATGTGTCCTGTGTGCTTCCTCAATGTTACTTGTCGGTTTTTCACCATTTGTGTTAACAGACTTCTCGAGCACCTGTGTCCTAGAACTGGGTGTCTCTTGATAGTGACAAACAGCTCCATGTCATGAGAGAGGACTCTCTATTTTTGACCTAGCACTATTATCCTGGCAGGCAGCACACCAGGCTCACCTTCTCCCCCCAAAACGAAAACCGTCTAGCCTCGATAAAACTCTCATTTGTTTCCCTTATTAAAAAAGCCTGGCCTTCTCTGCTGTCCACTCTCATCATCTTGGAATGTGCAAATCCTCCTCTGGTGCTGCCTGGCCTCAGGATTAGACAAGGCTGGGGGAGAGAGAGAGACAGAGAGAGAGCCTTCAGGCACCCGAACGCAATAATGCATTTGATTCATATTGCTATTATGTCAGCAAATTTATCGCCAGAATTCTGCACGGCCGCCCCCCGTCATCACCAATTCACATGAACTGGAGGAGGGTTTTGATTTATTTATTTAGATTATTTCTTCCTGCCTGCTGAAAGTCGTTTTGATTTAACAGTGATAAAAAAGGCAGCAGATCTGGAGTTATAGATCTCATCTGTAATAAAGTCTTGTCTTCAAGCTATGACTCTTTTCCCTGAGATGTGTGGGGCTTCGGAAGACAGTACGGCGCTGTACTGTTCATGTTGCGGATATGACTGGTAAAAAAAATAAATGCTCCAATCATTGTTGGACTGTAATTCCAAACGTATTGGTGTATAACAGCAATGCGCAAGTAAAGACAAAAAATAACTGGAAAACAAAACAGTACAACAACAGGAAATGATGGTCCTTCAGTCGAGCTGACAAGGACTTGGTAAAAGTGCTATATGTTGGCTGGCAGAGTGTCAAAGTTCGCATTGTCTCCGCAGTCCAACAGGTGCTCTAAGGGGTTATTAAAGGTCACTTGAAAGTGACCAGATCTCATGCACTGCCCTCATCTGTCCTACCAGTCTGAAACCTTGTCTGTATTTCACAAGGGATCGCAGCTTTAATCCAGAGTGACTGGCAACGCTGGCACATGCTGTACCATTTCACTTGCATCTTTATGGGATGTGCCAGGAAATTGCCTTTTGTTTTGACCTCAGCTTTCTAATAAAGGGCTTTTTAAAGGTGACCTGATTAGGCATTTCTCCAGGTGGACCTTGTTAGATAAAAGTTCATATAATGACCTTTGACCTTTCCGGTCTTTTTTTTTTTTTAATCCAGAATTTGTGTTTTTCTTTTCCCTTGGTATATTTATTATTTCTGGGGTCATGTGTAAACTGTATAAGGTGGAGTCCCAGTGAGCATAAAGATGTTAATAGGACGTCTAGATTTCGGCCAGAGTGAAAGTCTTAAGGAAATTTAGATGTTGGAAATATGACTTTTCTAGTCATTTACAAGACGTTACACTTAATACCGACCAAGAAAGATATTTATTCAGAGGCCAAATCAAGGCAGACCAGAAACGACCAAAAGTAGACCAATGACAACTGCCAACGTAAGACTGGCCCAGTAATGGTCGTCCGTGGACATCACTGGTCAGTCGGTCCTGCTTGGGGTAATTGGTGATAAATATGCACTGCACCTGTGGTATATTATAAAACGCACTCATACATTTAATTCATTGGCTGATTATTTGCATGGTTTGCTTTGCAGATCGGTCACTTTGAAAAGCTGTTTTCATCTTCGAGCATGTGGCACTGTGTATCGAGCCTAATTTCGTTTCCATAATCACCTACGAGCGAGTCTTTTGAAGCACATCAAACGGGTAAACGGGGGAACAAGACGCTATTGGAATCTGTCGAGGTGTGAGAGCTGGTAGACAGGAGTGGTGCCAGCCACATCTCAGATGCTCCACAGTGCCCGCCAGCTGAATACCGGAGAGGTGGACCTAGTCTGAGAGTCGGAGCCCGAGATGTGTAGGGAAGAACAATGAAATGCTAATGCGCCAAGCCCACCGTGGTTTGACTTGGCGCAGATCCACAGATGATCCTGGAGAATGGACAGCCTTTCGGGGTAGCATAGAGAATGTCAACAGGTAGGCAGCTGTCAAAAGAGCGCCGCTTTCCTGCTGCTCCAGCCAAATTGCACACGGCTCGCTGACATTTGTTCTGCGCCATCCATACATCTGCCGTTCAAGTTGTATGCAATTTTTATTTTTTTTATTTTTTTAACATGCGTCTGCTGATGGTGTCGATGAATTAAATTCCAGACTGTAAATGCCGAACTTTATGTTTTTGATGACGTCCTGGGTTTTGACTAATTCCAAAACCTTGCACCATTCCTGCAGAGTCATCTCTGGAATGAATGGAGAGAGCTTCGTAGGGAATGGATTGGACGTCTTATCAGCAAGGCCCAGTTGCTGCGAGCACACTTATCGTGACTCCTCACATCGCTGCCTTAACTTTGGTCTGGGCTCGGTGTGTATTCAGATGGACTGAGGGAACAGGACGCGTGCCGTGCCGCAAGAGCGCAGAGCCGCCCTGACCCCGATTTTTATTGGAGCTGCCGAGAGCCGGCTGCCTGATATCAGCTATCTAACAGCGGTGCTTTGCTCTGCCACTCCTCCATGCTGACAAACTGTCTCCTCCCTTTATCTCTCTCTCGCTCGCTTCACTCTCTTTCACTCCATGGTTCTTTCAGTCATTTGCTCTCCTGCACACTCTCGCTGTCACTTCCTCTTGCCTGCTCTCTTCTTCTCTCCCAGGCTTTTCTCGCTTTTCCCCACAAGAAGCCACCTTGATGCTGGATAAAGCAATGACTAATATTGTAACCGCATTATGAACCATTAGGAAAAGGAACTGTGCTTCGCAGATTCAAAAACTTGCAAATGATCCATCCAGAGAAGCATCTTCTCAAGCATCCTCTGACTTATATATGTATGTGTATGTATATATATATATAGATAGATACATACAGTATATATAAAGAGATGGAGATTATTCTGCGACGTCTGATTCAATTTTCACCCCTCTCCTGCTTCCTTTGCAGTCCAATATTCTGCGAAAGACCTTCCGCATGTCTCATATAAAAGATATAAAAGAAGGGATTCCCCCTTTCTTTCTTCTAAATAGACCGCCTTTATTAGACGGACATCATGAGAGCAGTTCACCTAGATAAGGCGCTCATGAGCTGCCAATTTATGGCGCGCTCCTCACAATGCATCATTGTGTCTGGTGGAGTACGGAGCAATGAATGGTGGCCTTTCAACCGGGCCTCGTTTCACGACGTGTAAACGATAAGTGGCTCGGCGCTTCACAAAAGTGGCGGCCCGGAGCCGGCAAGAAACGAGGCGGCCCCCCTTTTTGCGAGGCTGCTTATGCTTTGATTTCACAGTCTTTAATAGATCATACACAATGGGCTTTTGTTGAGCTACTCTACAACTCAAGGCTCTTCTCGGTGAAGTAGATGGCGCTGATATTGACGCCTTATGCAGGATCTAATTGGTATGCAGGCGTTAGGGGAATCCCCACGAACAAGACAAGCTCGGCCAGACAATTCTGACATTCTTTCAATAGATTGTGAAATAAAATGCAACATTTATATTTATAGGCCCATTGGTTTGAACTTGTAATAAGTCTTGAAACACGAGCCTTCATGACAGCATTAGACGCTGGATTATGGAGGGTGACGGTTTTACGCTATCATACTTAATAAAACTCTTAAGCAATCTCTCCGAAAGGATGCAAAATGGAATTGGATGTCGTACCGGTGCTTGTGTGTATATATATATATATATATAGTACATAATGTAATAATGTAAAAAGATGTAAAATGTGATGTAAAAGTTAAGGGATTGTGTATACGTCTTCTAAAATGTGAAAATAATTCTCTCTCACTGATAATGTTTCTGACTTAATTACGAAGAAAGGTATCCTTATTTTATGGAAAGAAAAGTATATACAAAAAAGGTATTTTATAGTATTATGCAAACGTACATAAAAAAATAGAGAACTTAAATAGAATGCACTTTGTCTATTTAATTTAAGTATATAAATCTACTTCACATAAAACAAGAGTAAAATCTATTAGGTTTTATTACATTTGTTAAGTTGTGTTTTAATATTTATGCAATTCAGTTAATTAATTAATTTTGCCTTGAGTTATTAACCTCATTCATGTTAAATGAACATAATGGAAAAGCATGAAATGAAACATTCTCTGAGAGTTACCAGTTCTAATTGGATGGAAGATTTAGCTGTAATTAAAAAGCATAGGTATAAGGTTGTGCACCCTCTTTCTTTTTAGTGTACGAGTTTTATATCATTTTTTTATGTTGTCGTCTTCTTATTTTTATAACACATAAATACAGACATTAAAAGCAACCGATACTTGAAGTTAAATCTCGCACTTCAATAATAAATAATTAAACAAAAACACACTTGACATGGTTTCACGCTTTTGAGGTAGACGGGAGACGTATATCCAAACAGATATACTTCTAAACTGACACGCAGGGCTGATATACATACAGACATCCACTAAATGGGCATCTAAGCAACAGAGACATAGACATGACATTCACAATCATCGACACCGGACACCGATACACAGGGGATTAAGTATACAGACTAATTAGGGAATAAACGAGACACAGCCATGGCGACCGCCACGCACGATGACATGCACATGACACATGGCAAGCAGAAATCTGTTGTGACTTTGAAACCCATATTTTCAGATTATAAGACATGTTTCTTTCCCTCTAGCGGTGCTGCAAATCATACAACGAAGCAGTATATACTGCTTTTTTCTAGGTGGTGCATTTTATACTCTAACATCTAGTTTTAGGTATTCAGGAACATTCAGGTCAACATCTTTATGCCTTAAAGGTTCAGTTTGGTCAAGATTTGCACCATTCTCCTTTTACACCAAATGTAGTCAATCAGCCAAGACATATTTGGTGTCTAAAGTTTGCTTCTTTAGTTTTGAACTGGAGCTACAAGGCTAATGTAGCTAACAAATAAAGAAAGCTTATCGCCACCAGTTTAGCATTATGTCTAAATCATCACAAAGTCACTTTAAAAAACATTGTGTTGCTTAGTAACACCATTACAAGATAGCGGAATATACAACTCAAACTGAAACATGACAGTATTTTCATCCAACTCCGCCTTCAAACCTTGGGCCACGCCTCCTACCTGAGTCTGAGTGAAGAAAGTAATTCGGCTTCAAGATGGAGCTACAAATGCTTAGTTAGTCAGTTTTGATATATAACAGTGTGTCAGTAGGTGTGATGATTTAGACACAATGCTAAACTGGTGGCTATAAGCTTCTGTTACTTGTTAGCTACATTTATTCTTACATCTCCACTGCAAAACTAAAGAA
The DNA here is from genome assembly GCA_028565825.1 of Olivaichthys viedmensis. NCBI lineage: Eukaryota > Metazoa > Chordata > Actinopteri > Siluriformes > Diplomystidae > Olivaichthys > Olivaichthys viedmensis. The sequence goes on from JAOUQW010000021.1 coordinate 13,513,080, forward strand.
GCAAACTTCAGACACCAAACAATGTCTTGGATGATTGACTACATTTGGGGTAAAATCATTTTTTGGCTGAACGGCTGCATTAAGTGCAGAAACTCCCCCTTACAGTGTGCATTTGCACCTAATGGAAGAGAATTGCTTTTGAGCAGGAGGATGGAGTTGGTCGGAGAGATGGTTTTCCACAGAGAACTGGTTACAGAAACAATCGAGCGGCACAGTGTGAGAATTTCACAGCCCCTGAGTTCACTGTGTACAGCGGAGGAAACAAACAAGGTTGATTTCTCTTTTTTCGTCTTCATTTGTCTGGTGCGGGGGCGCGACGGGGTTCGCCGCACTCGCTGGTGACAAAATAGCTGTCTGCCCGAGCCGATGATGGGCTTTGACGATCAGCCGGGTGGACATGTGCACAGCGCAGCGTTAAACTGACAGATGACATCACTCCGGGCGGCCATGTTCCAACCGTCTGCTCGCTCTTCCCAATGACTTTCCATATGCCCTCTGACCACTCCCACTTATTTATTTATATAGCTCGCACTTTCATTCCTGCCCTTGGCTCGACCGCTGGCCCCGAGGCATGATGGCACAAACATTTTCTGATGGTTGTCATTCCTTTTCTTGGGATGACTCAGAAATGGCAAAACCACTCTCTGGAACGCGATGGATGTTCGCCTGATCTTTCCGAGCAGATTATGTCCAAAGCACTCAGCTACAGTCGTGTCCAAAGTCTGAGTCCACTACTAAGGAGTGTTATTTTTTATCAGTTATTTATTTCATCAGTTATCAAAAACAAATACAATATTGGCATTCTTAATGACTAAAAGCAGCAGGGACGATAATACAGTACAAGATAATGCATAAAGCATAAATGACCCTACTGATTGATATCAAGATGTTAGCCGTTGACATGGCAACAATTAACAGTGTGTGTAATACATGTATTACAGTTTGAAAAAAAAAAAAAAGACTTTAAATCAATGGTGTGTAAACAGCTTTTACTTTTATATAGGGATTTCCCAAACAGCCCAAAAAAATAGATTTTTCTCAGTTCTCAATAATGCATTCTTCAGAGATTGTACAGCTTTTCTAAAGTGAAACTAAACAAATAATTTCTCACTTTTTTTTTGTTTGGTTATCGTCCTCTTTTAGGAGTGGCCTAATTAGTGCATGCCAATGTACACCAGTTTCCTGGTCCTCCCAAGAGGCTGGTGGTGGCATGGTAGTGCTCAAAAGCCTTGTATTGCTTTTGTAGGCAATTTGGCAACAAAAGATAAAATGTCAAGACGTTGTCAATTTCTTTCTTGCGGAACTTGCAACATGTTTGCGGAAAGTTTGTTTCGGTCGGTAACTTTCATCTTTGAATCAAGCGTGATGATGGTGTAATGTTAATGATTCTTGTAGAAGACACCTTCCACCTGCTGAAATCCTTCACGTCCAGGGCTAACTGGTAACATCTAACTCCATTGAGAGAACTGATTTGGCATTGCAGGCTCGGTGGGCTCAAAATACACACAAGGAAAATAAATAGTTACGAAATTAGGAAACTATGAAATGCGTTTGTTTTTTTACTGTATGTTATTTAGTCCTTTTTAGTTCTCCTGAAATGAAATATTTTCATGATCTGTACAAACCTTGATTCTTGAATAAAAGGTGAATAAAATGTGAATAAAATGTTCTATACCTCAAAAGTTTGTACACCCCTGCTCATAGAAGGGTTTTCTTCATTTGTACTATTTTCTACTAGTTTAGAATAATAATG
>JAOUQW010000021.1:13555764-13567737 GCA_028565825.1 Olivaichthys viedmensis
AGTAATTACAGATATGTACAGGATTTGACTGTCAATCCCAGAAATTTCAAAATATATATGGTCGAGTGCAAAAGTTAGCACCCCCCATGCTTTTTTTAAAGGAAAATAAGAAAAATGTACCTCAATTTTACAATTTATCTACGTATCCTGTGTATCCTGCAACAAGACAACAATCCAAAATGCTTAGGAAGAACGTGCAGGGGGCTGAATATTACAACTGAGAAAATCCAAAAGCTGCTCAGAGGATATGAAAGAGGTTGGAGGTGGTTATAAAGGTAAAGGGTGGACATACGAGTTATTAGAGAATATTTATATCACGTTCAGAAAGGGGGATCCAAATTTTTAATTAGTATCTTAACATACACTATTTGACCATATTTGTTATATGTGATAATAAACGAACATCTGTGAAACCAACACACCTGTTGCTATAAATGACATTTCTTTTGGGTACGCAAACTTATCACGGCCTCGCACCCATTATATAGTAATGAAGTCATGTTTAACATGCGTTTACATTCGGAGCTGAGGCTTATTATTTGTTATAGCCTGTATACACACCTCTCAGAGTCGAATCAGAGCATCGGAAGCCTGGATTAATGAGTTAAATTCCACAGGCAAGCATTACATGGCCCACTTGACATTTTCTCTATTACTGTAGGCCCATGTTTGCTTTCTGTTTCTCATATCGCATCCTCTGTAGACCGTTCCCACTACGAACCATTTGTCTTCCTGACCTCTAAAATCAATATGTAATTCAAATTAGTAGCTCGGAAAAGAAAAAAAAGGGCACAGCGAGAAAAAACAAACAAACACACACGCATGTATGCCGAACAGAAACATGCCAGAGATTCCTCTGAAGACGGGAATTACAAGCGGTGTGTTATATAAGGCCTGGGTTTGAGTGCGAGAGAAAAGAATGAATATTATTGAAATGGTGTCGGTTGAATAGGCTCATAAGTGGTCTGGTGTGATGTTTAAACAGTGTGTAAACGACACGATTGGGTCTGCAGAGGCATTTTTAAAATGGCTGTGATGATCTTGTATGATTGCTTTACGGATTAACACTTGACTGGATAGAAAGAAATAGCCAGGCTTGGCCATTTTAGCTTAAAAGCTCACTTCAAAAAAGCATATACTGAGAAAAGCTGGGCATTCGGAGGTCATTTGTTGTCAAAAGTAATCATACACAAAGGCAACGGCGAATTCGTAATTGTTTTGCGAAATGCAAATCCATAATCAGTTTTGTAAATATGTATCTTGACTCGTAACACACTTCACTTTATGTGTTTACAGTTTTCGGGTTTTTACAAATGCTATTTTTTCTTTAGAGCTTTGATAGTTTGTAGCCGCAAAAAAAAAAAAAAATCATGAGCTTACACTTAGTTTTCGCCCCTTTAAACGGTACAAATAGTGAGATGTTCCAGTTTAAACCCTAGAGTTGTGATTGTGTGCATTAGCAGCATAAACAGCATTAAATTTCAGAATGAAAGCATGACAGTTGTAAAATTAAGATTCGCAATCACAATGTGAAAGCTGTTAAGACGCAACTTAGGATTCGTAGCTGTCACGAAAGCTGGGTTGCAATCACAGTTGCAGATCTACGAATCTAAATATGGATTTGCGATTCAGAAAATTTGATTTCCATCATTGCATTTTCCTATGACTACTTTTGACAGGAAAATAACTCCATATATGGGCGTACAATACACGATTTACATTTATAATAATGTCAGTTTTTAAAAATGGAGAGCATCTCATACTTAATGTCTTGTCTTTTTTTTTTTTTACAGATTTTTTTTGTCTTTTTGACGTAAGGCACTATATGATCGTTAGAGGACGAGGTATCACACATAATGAGTTTTATCCCAGCCAATTTGTTTTTACATATATTTTTATATACATTTTGTCTTAGACGTTTATTTGATGTCTTCTGCATTAGTGTGTCATTAGAAAAGAGCAAATTTTACATTTTCAAACATTCATTTTACAAAAGTCATTACAGAAAGTAAGATATTCAGTAATAGAGCACTTTTTAGATAAAAACAGAATCAAGTCTGTTCTGGGATTTTACCTGTAGAGACAGAAGCAAGTGAGAACCTTCTGAAGTTCTGCAGAAGAACTGTGGCAAGTTCTCCAAGATTCTTGGAACAACCTACCAGCCGATTTCATTATAAAACTTATTCAGGTAATTTTGCCTAAGACATTTGCACAGAATATGAAACTCACTGTAAGGGTCAGAGGAAATATACATAACTCCGTTGTTCCAGTGTGATGACTGTCACTGTCAAAATGTCACTGTCAAAATCCACCAAGTGCCGAGACATTGCAGAGCATCGTTTAGAAGTGTCACCTTTGGCAGGTTATGTCATATCATTCCCATTATGTCACATCACCATTAAAAATCCATGTCTGTTGACTCAAGTAGTACTTATGACAGCGGTGTCCCATTGGATTAAGCCTTTATAAATGTTTATGCTTACCCTCATTTACCCTCCCACATCACAAGATCATCTGATGGTCAGTTATGATCAAGCGCCAACTTATCTAAAAAGTTTAAAAGTCCTTTAGTGTACGTCCTGTTTAATAGAACACCATGGAGCACCAGAGGAAGCTGAACCAAGTGTGCAGTCTTTTTATATTTATATTTCTCAACACAAAAATCTATCCAGAGCGGGGGTCTGGTCAAACGTGATCATCAAATGCATGTCCATACTCATAGTTCAGACATGCAGGCTGTGGGTCAAAACCAGAAAACAATGATGAGGAACTAGAAAGGTGGAATTACAAACAAGGCTCTAGGGAACAAGGAACTGCAGCACTGCAGAAAAAATGCTACAGAAACTGCTAGAGAAAGATACATAGACACAGGCTAATGAGACACAAACACACCAGGTGTGAGCAATGAAGAAGGGGCGTGTCCAGGGCGAAGAGGAACAGGAAGCGTAAAACAAACAGGAGGTCTCTGTGACAATAATCAAGAATCTGGATACGCTTTTGTTCTGAGCAAAGCAAATAGTATTAAACCGTGTGACTATAATTAATTAAAAACCAACACACAAATCTCTAGTTCAATATTTAACGCAAAAGAAAGCCAATAAGTGATGAAGTGAAATCTCATCTGCTCATGATGAAGCCTGTATTGGACTGTCATGTGACTCAGAGAAAGCCATGATTCTAATCATTCGATCACGGTCGGTCGAGTGTGACAGGTGAGAATTGGGTACCATAATTGCTAGATGGAGATGAGAAGCTGCCCACCAGCTGTGGCACTGGTTCCACGTTCATCGAGGTTGACAGCACTTACACTGTTAGGGCCGGTGACCAAAGGTGACCCATCTGGACTCATTCCATCCCACCAGAGCGGGACAAAGATCCACCATGGAGTGGTTCGAGTTACTGTGAAGACACATCAACATGTGATTTAACTCAGTTCATTCATTCATCTTTAGTAAGTGCTTTATCCTGGTCAGGGTCATGGTGGATCCAGAGCCTAATCCCGGGAACATACACCCTGTTCCTAGGAATACACCGTGGATGGGACGTCAGTCCGTCACACACACACATTTGTATGCTCATTCATAACTAGGGGCAATTTAGAGTCACCAATCCATCTACCAGCATGTCTGTGGGCAGTGGGAGGAAACTGGAGAACCTGGAGAACAGTAAGAACATGCCAAACTCCACACAGGCTGTAACCCGAGCTCAGGTTCTAACTCAGAAACCCTGGAGCTGCGCGGCGATAACGCTACCCCCTAAACTCAGTTAGTGATGTCACTAAATAAGAATAGAATGCTATTTATTGTCACATATACAGTACAGTGAAATTCATTCTTCGCATATCGGTAAGCTGGGGTCAGAGTGCAGGGTCAGCCATGATACAACACCCCTGGAGCAGGGAGGATTCATTCAGCTGGCATATGGGCTTCTTAGATATGTAAAGTTACATTGGAATGGTGCTTCCTAACAGTTTTGAATGCAAATGGCCACTGACACTTCAGTTCTATGCTCCTATATGATGCAGATACTGTAAATACATGCAAAAAAGCATGCAATGCTTACGTATGAATGTGTTATGAAGGCCCAATTTAGGTACCCTTCAAATAAAGTGTTACTATTAAATTTTGTTTTTTTTTAGATTATTTCTGACTATTTTGAGCATATAGCTGATTCATAAAGTGGGTTCCTTTCCAGTTTCTCAGCAAACGAGTTAAATATTCAACCCAAAATCAGAATCCACGGGTTGCATGTTTGATCTGGTGGTTGGTTTTATGGTTCCCTTGTTTCAGATTCTGCTCTTTAAACTGCGGTTCTGAATCATGTTTGTTGGCAGGAAAATGAGAGTGAGGCTTTCATACCTCTTTATTAAATGGTATGAATACTGAGAGCCAGTGCGACTATGCGGTGTTGGTTTTGAGAACCTCTCATTTAGGCCTCATACCTGAAAAGCCTGAATTATTTATGACGCAAATTAACAGTACAGCTTTTTTCCTGCAGGCCTTCTGTCGAAAGCACACACACATCCACGTCTACTGCATTAGTGGGCAAGAAAAAAGCCAAGATGAAATCAGACAAAATCTCTCAGCTTATTGGCCGCATTTTTTTACATGCCACCACAAGAAGGCTTTTTTATTAGTTCCTTACCTGTTATTGACGTCAGTCAATATCTTTTGGATTCTCAAAATATCAAGGTCATAAAGGACGCCCGTGCCTTTTTTTTTTATACTTGATTTGCATTTGCCTTATTTGTTTTAGTAAGAATAAGTAAGATGGAATGCTTTTAATAATGCAACATGTCTGGAAGCTCAAATGAGCTCGATGTTTGCTTTATCGTTTAACATTTAATTCAAAGTCCTCGTCAAGTCATTGTCATAATTACTTTCCTACTGTTTATACTATCTATAGCTTTTGTGATCAACCATAAAAATAACACACACAAAAAAAGAATGTTGTTCTCTTCAGTTGAGAGATTTCTGAGTTTCCTTTTTCTACCATTCTCCTCTGGCCACTTTGAGTTGGGCAGAGCTATATTGGGATCGATGCTATACCCAGACGAAGCCCAAGAGGCCACTCATAGTGATTCATAACAGACATGATTCTGATGACTAACCGATTGCCAATCCTTTGGCGGAGAAAACAAAAATGTGTGTGCAATCAAGGCCACATGTAAACTTCACACTTCACCACAAAATGCTAACAGATTCAAAATTGGTCGTAGGAAAAGTAACTGATTAGGGTTTATTCATTGATTAGGATTTATTCATAGCGTCCACGTTAGCCTGTCCCGTTTTCTTCCAGTGTGTTTGATTGAACTGCTGAAGGACAGGAAGGCAACCCCGGGTTAGCACACAGAGACGAGCTGCATGCACATTTGTACGCTTCCCTAAACACGTTCGTGGAACTCGGCGCGCAGACGCTGCCCAGGTGTGGAAAATGATATAATAATCGGACCAAATTGAATCTGAATTAGGTGAAATTGAAGTAAACAGGGTGCGCCTACTCGATAGGAATTAATTCAGCTCTATCTGCTGGATTTCATCGCCAATTTTGCTCACTGCGGGGACACAATTATTCTCACAAGAAGCTGCATATTATCACGCGCATACCTCCTGTTCAGCACGGAAACCCTGGCTTTCCTGCCTGCACTGTTTACTCCAATATTGCACAAATCAATGTGTGATCATTACAGATTTAGATAAAAAACGAATGGTTGCCTGGCAATATTTAGGTACATTTGACCTTTTATTCGCTCTTCGCACAAAATGATGGTGAATGCAGTAGAAAGCGCTTGACAACTTTCTGATAGCCGTGCTGGTTTGGTCGTATTGTTATTACGGTTCGGTTATACCACTATGAGAAGATGTCAGTTGTAAGCGCTGGGGCGATGGCTTGTTTTTAGCTTGACATATGCACTTCTCAGCCAATTATACCTTGTGCGTTAACTACACACACACACACACACAAACACACGTAGCTCCTCTGACAGCGTATTGACTTGTTTACACCCGGTTGTTCCTTTCCTCTTCTTATTGTGCCTCTCAAATGGGCCGAGACGCAAAACCCGGTCAATTAGCCGTGTTGCGCACACACATTTTCGGAGAACCTGGACACCAAGCCGAGGACATTTCACACATAATGAGGCATCTTCCCTCACCTGCGCGCTCGCATCTGTACGCTTCTCAAAACTTGTCAAGAAGATAAGTGGCTTTTTTCCCCCCAACATATAAGGCATGCACACAGTATGCATACATTTGGATCCCGAGATAAAATCTGTCCCATTTGGAAGGAAACACAAGGACAGGTGTCTTTTCATTCCGTTTTTTTCTTCTTCTGAAGTGTCCTTCTTTGAGAAGGCAGTTCCATAATTCTGTTCACCAAAATGATAGTAGGATTGTTTCAAAAAACATGGCAGACAGAACTGGCGCTCTGACTGAGGCCTAGTCCATACTAACACGGGTAAAATTTGAAAACACATCTTCTCTTATCCGTTTTGCCTTTCCATCCACACTAAAACGGCGCCTTTGACCACCAAAAACGCCCCCCAATTTTTTAAAAATCCGTTCTTCAAAGGTGATAAATGTGAAAAGGCCGTTTTGGTGTTGTAGTGTGGATTTAAAAAAAACTTAGCATTGTCATGTGATCTCCACAATTCGATGATGGCGCAACCTCATTGCGATGCTGTTTTTCTGTATGAGGGATTTTAATTTCATGTTTGATGCTTTGTATAGTGTACAAGTGACGCTGTGGCCTGCAAGAAAGCCTGTTTTATGTTCACCATCGCAGTCCAGTGGATGTCGGAGGTTGACAGCATTATCAGCCGTACAACAAACCAAAAATGGTGGAAATGACATAATGGTCATGGGTCAGACACCCAGTCGTTTTCTATCGGTTTCACATTTTATTGTGGACGGGACACTTTTGGGAAACGGACTGAAAACACAAGTGTGGCCAAAACATAAAAACTGTCTTTTCAGATTTACCCATGTTAGTGTGGACTAGGCCTGAGTTAATGTACCTATAATCAGGAAACCTTCATTGCATGCATTAATACAGAACAGTAAGTGGACCTCAGTGGTTAGGGCACTGGGCTACTGATCAGAAGGTCGTGGGTTCAAGCCTCAGCTCCACCAAGCTGCCACTGCTGGGCCCTTGAGCAAGGCCCTTAAACCTCTGTGCTCCAGGGGTTGACCCTGACCTTTGACTCCAGCTTACCAACATGCTGGGATATGCGAAGAATCAATTTCACTGTACTTGTATATGTATTTGTGACATTATTCTATAAACACATTGTATATTTCCAATGGATAGTATCAGTAAATTTCCACTGCTCCTTAAACAAGCCTCCTTCCAGATGCCACATTCAGTAATTAACTTAACTTTTCTTTTTAAGGGAAGGTTTAATTACCAAAGCAAGTTTGAATGTCATAACGCAGAAAAGAAGCCCACAGGCAAATCAATGCGCAACATTCAAAAATAACATTGAAATATAAAATGCAAATGTGGAATGAATCGATGCCAGAAGTCTTAGTTCTGAATTAAATCAATGCTTTATCCGCGCAGTTGAGTCGGTAGCATTTGCAATGCTAAACTGTGATGGAAACGGAACCCAAACAAGTGTTTATGAGGAGTTTGCTATGCGTGCTTGCATTTGTAAGCAAGTGAATTTGAATGCAGAACGCTCTGCTAGTACTTAACTCAATTGTTGTGGCTTCAAGGACCAACTCGATGCCAGCTTACCAGAGCAGTTGGCACATAGCTGAAGCCCCCCAGAGCCCTGGGTGGTTGAGATAAACCTTGATGGCCTCTGGGACCAGACGCTAGCTGTTCTCAGTTTGGCACACAGGTTTGAGAGCACACTCGTTCGCCTGTTGCCTAATTTCACATTTGAGCTCAGCAGGAGTTGGAAATCAAGGTCTTGTTAAGAGTTGTGCTTGTTTATGGGGTACACGAGAGCATGGGGTGAGGTTGGGCATGGATCAGGACTATCTAGTGTGCACAGAGGAGGCTGTGAATTAGCTTTAGGCGGCATTGAGGAACTCCTTGGCATTCTAGAGAAGAATATGCAAACCAAAATCTCATGAAAAATACAAAGTCTGAAATAGCACAGAACAAGATTTCATCGGATTTAATAAACATGAAGTTGTAAGGAAAGCTGCGGGCACTAATCTCGACCCTCACTTTAGTCGTTTTTACCTCATAAGTCACAAGACCATGTTGGCTATTGGCATCTAAAACATCCTAAACCATACCAGTGTTGGGAGTCTGGAGAACATGGGCGATTTTATTTTTTGGGGGGGGGGACATTTCCTGATACCATTTTTAATCCATTTAAGTGGGAAGCTAACGGGAAGAAGTTCAGTGTATGCAAGCTAGGGACAATTGATGCAACAATCTACCAGAACAACACCTAGTATAATACTCTGGAAATTATCAGGAGGTTTGCGTGTGCGATCAGAAGCTCATATATTACCAGGAAAGACATGCTGACACCTTTTCAGTGCCAGGCAAAGACCCTTCAGTAACTGGCTCTTTTAGAATCTTGGGTTGCGTTATTTATTATAAATTGGCTTTATTTAACATGATATTGCTTTGCAAGCAAGAATCGTGTGGTTTATATTTATGAATTTAAATGTATATCCTCAGCTTTGGTGGCCACCCTGTTAATGCGTTTGTACCCTCCCCTTGGCCCCCCCATGAAGAAAAGTCCTAAAAGCACCCCTGGAGGAAGGTGTGAAGCGTCTGTTCAGCCTCTGTGATTTGTGTGCATGAGCAGGAAGCATTAGCCCGGGCAATTTATGGCATGATCAGCAAGAGATAATTAATTGAAATGATGCACCGTGCATAACGAGAGGGGCGCCTTCTAAAGGTCCATTGACTAACACGGTTATGCTTCATTAATCCAAAGGGTTAGCGACCAATGAGGCTATCAATTTGCCACTCAGGAGTCTCTGTTTGCTCTTGCATGCATTACACTGTCAGTTCAGTTCAGCTCAGAAGTTAAAGTTCTGTACTCGTGACCAGAAGGTTGTGAGTTCAAATTCCGACACTGTTGGACCCTTAAGCATGAACCTTAAACCCTCAAACTGCTGAGCCCTGTGCTTGGATCGGATTCTGCCTCATTTGGACGTGGCTTAAATAAAAGCATCTGCTACAAATTTTTGGGCCCTGTGGAGAAATTGACCATCTTTTAAAATATGCAAACTTTTGAATTGTCCCCTCTTGAGGGGTTCTGGGTAGTCAGTTCCACTGTTCTCCCCAGAGTGACACCCTTGGTCACATAAATAAATGGAAATATATTAAGAAGTGAATTTTTTCGAAGTTTGTGTGAGTCAAGCTTGTCATGCAAAATTGGTAGGAATTCTAACAAGCCAGGGAAATTTCATTGGATTCCATTGGAGTTCCAAGTATTTACGCATTCGAAGGCGAAAATCCACATTCGAATGTTTAAGATCCCATGTTTTACTTTTAGTCGCCTAACACAAGTCTACAGAAACGCGTTTCCCAAATGTTTTTGGCCACATGACCCTGTTGCTTGCCATAGGAAAAGGGGCGTGTCAGTAGTGGTCAGTATAGATCTCTCACAAGGCGACCACCAGAGCTCTGCTTACCACAATTTTTCCAGCTCACTAGCAGAGCTGCCGCTAAATCACCGGGAAGCCCTTAACGCTACAACTAGTAAATTAAATAAGAAATGTGGCGACATCATAACTCCCGAACACCTGAAAAACCCCTGTGTGGAAACGGTTTGGATTTCCTAATATAAACAGTCAGTTTTCACGTTTGCTCGTCTGATGGCAATATAAAATTCACGCTGATTTTATACCTAATTAATATTCGAATGCATTCGAATACTTAATATTTTAAGTAACTGAAATTTCGAATGCAATTTTTGAAGGTAGTTGACAGCCCTAGTTGGTGACAAGTTTTCCTGCCCTAACACATTGGGTTTAAGATCAAGGAGAACCTTAAACTGTGTTGTCCTCCAAGACTGATGACGGCTGACCTTGCTAAAGCCGCCCGAAAGTAAGCCCTTTTCTCCAGTCTGATTCATAATATCAGAATGATTTTGGAATCTCCTGGATATTATGAATCAGACTGAAGCTATGGTGATGAATAAAGTACTGTTGCTCCACCCTACACTTTAAACTAACTACCATTGATTTTTTTGGTTTTGAATAATTTTGGATTATAGATGTGACGCACAAACCCAAAAAGTTTAGTTGCTAACATGCGGCATTCACTTGCTCACACATCTGCCTGACTGTGTGCAAGCAAGCATTTCCTTTACCCTTTCATATCGGAATACTTCCAATATGACATCATTTTCTCATCCCCTTTTTTTCTTTGTGTCTGAGTTTTATTTTCAAGCCCCCAGGAATCTCTGACGGCTAATCAAACATCTCTGCTGAAGGAAGACGCATGCGTGTCTTTCTGCAGTCGTCATCTTCCAGTCTACTACACTAATAATCTTGCCACAGCGGCGCAGCCCGCACCAAATTCATTATGCCATTTCTCTCTGCCACTGCCGTTATTTCAGATCATACACACATTCACACACACTCACACACACACACACACACACACACACACTTCTGTTAACCGCGGTCCTTCTTCATATCTCCCTTTTGCTCCATCTCCATCTCAGGTTGAATTATGCATGCCGCTTCCATCACTCATGCTCCTCTAACGGTGTCTTTTTCTGGCAATTAGAGCTCCTGAGCAGCAGCAGAGAAACTTCTAGTTTAAGGAACTTATTGAACAGGAAGCAGCTCAGATTTACATTTTCACCGTGTATCACACTAATTTTGCATGGCCAATTAGCAGGCTTGTATCAACAGGTGAAAGTGTGGTGGGCTGTTGGGGGGGCAATATTACAACTCAAGATCCTAAAGCTGTTCATAGGATATGAAAGAGGTTGGGGGCAGTTATAAAGGCAATGGGTGGGCTCTACATTTAAAGCATATTTGATTAAATAAATAATTGCATACCCTTAATCTTCTTCATGCTGTCCTAGCAGGGTGCAAACCTTTGCACTTGACTGTATGTCGGATGTCATTTAGAGATGGAAGAGTTGGCCAGGTAAAACCCAATTTCAACTCAAGTGTTATATTTTCGAAACGTCATTGTTCCTGTTTACATTTATAAAGTGCTTAACTCATTAAAAGGTATTAAAACGGGTCTTTACACACCATTATATATTTCATTATATACTATTGCATATAAAAAAGTTGAATCGAATTTAACATCATGCAATTCATTATGTAGCCTACAGGTGGGTGTTTGAACACTTGTAAGACCATTTCGATGTGTCGGTTATGGAAGCTTATTAAGGACAGTGACACTAATCCGGCTTATCCTGATGAGCGATGATCTGCTTATGCATGAAGTACGAACGGTGGCCTGTGCAATCAATCTAAAGGATAAAGCCGCTGTCAATAATTTGCCTGCACAACACTGTCACGTAAAAGATTTCGAGTCTGTAGTGGAACAGCTGGCCAATTTATCAGCGTGCATGTGGAGTCACTCATCGGGTCTTGTCATGGCCCTCACTTCAGCTGTTCAACCACGATTAAAAAAAGGGGCTACTGTGGTGCCCGAGATCCATCTGGTGCATTAAACACAATAAAGATAGCCGGAAGAGTTATGGTTACTCGTTGATATTGTGATAAGGGGTTTGATAAGTTAGGAATAAAACACTTTGTGTCCTGCAGTTATAGTAAAATAATGAGTGACAGAGTGGTGTGATGAAGTGGAGTTACTGTCACCACCCCGGAGTTGATTATTTTCCTATAACAGCACGTCCCCAAGAGCTGCTGTTATAGAAAATTAATCACCACCTGACCACCAATCACCATCCACAATTCAACGCCTGATCACCAATCGCCATCCACAATTTACCACCTGACCACCAATCACCATCCACAATTCACCACCTGACCACCAATCACCATCCACAATTCACCACCTGACCAC
>JAOUQW010000021.1:13594729-13607531 GCA_028565825.1 Olivaichthys viedmensis
GGGATATGCGAAGAATGAATTTCACTGTACTGTACTTGTATATGTATATGTGACAATAAATAGCATTCTATTCTATTATCAAAATGTCTTTAAGACAATAAAAAATATAGATTCAATGTAGTGTCCAAACTTTTGACTGGCAGTGTAGCTTACCCAACACTGATCATTCCAACCAATCAGAAGATCTTGATCTTACTTTGAATATCTACTGCATGTAAAGCATGAAGCTGTCGTACCGCCGCACACGGCACAGCCTCCATTTTCACAGACCTCAGTGATTTTATTTTGCCAGGTTTGGTGAGTCATTGCGAGGGAATGGTTGGGGGCTTTGATCACAGAGGGAGTGGGACAAAGCCATTAAAGTGGGCCATTACTGCCCTGCTTTAAGAAAGTATATGAAAAGTTATCACTAGGTGGCCTGCTCCGGTCTGCAGGGGAGAGTGTGGTGTTATTGAAAACCTTCTAAGCCAGCGAAACTGCTGGCCCATAAGTGCTCACCTACATAATAACTTCCTCGCTAAAATGTGGCAATGGGAGTGCCATAAGGCACCATGTGGAGGCCATCATGTTCCATATAACCTATAAACGTTCAAGTTTTCTGTTTCTGTTGTTATTTGAACTTCAGCACAGTATGGTTTTGGGGCTTTTGAAAGTGTTTTAATGTCGGGTTAAAGGTGTTTAAAAGAGTTTCAAGAGCTGTCATAATCATATAATTTCAAATGTATGTTTGGAAAACTGCGATTCGCAATATTGCTGAATCAGATCTGATCAGACAACCCACAAGGCATATGCCGTTTCAACACAGAGGATGGAGTCGTCAAAGGCTTGTTTCAATGGTTTTATTGCATTTGCAATTCATGTCGAAGGCAGCAGACGGCGCTAAAATGTTACAAACTGCCCCTTTGAGGGGAAAAGATTGTGTGTTAGCTCTGCAGCGTCCAATAAAACGCAGAAACTAGTTTATTCTCTTCTCTATGCGCCTCTAATGTTTATTGCTTGTCACATTACAGGCTCCTGCTGCAGGGTCCACGTCCTACAAAAGTCGCATACAAAACTGGAACGGGAGCCAAAGATTTTGGACAGATGCCCGAGTCCGAGAAAGCATTTTCGGAAAATCACCAGGGGAAAAGCAACATTATTGCAATGTGAGAGCGCTCCATAACAGTGAGCCATGACTTTGATGTGCGGTGGGACAGCGGAGTGGATGACGATCGGTGGTACTCATCACAGATTGATGGCTAACGGGGAGCAGAGCCAGCCAGAAAACCTCCACTCTCTCTCTCTCTCTCTCTCTCTCTCTCTCTCTCTCTCTCTCTCACTTCCTCTTCTTCTGATGTGCTGTTGTTCTCCAGAGCCTCTATTTACTCCCCCTGATTTTCCACCGCTGCTCCCCTCCTCGCTCATATCCAGCGCTCGGTGCAGACCGGAGTCTTAGCAAGCTCAAGCACAAACACTTATGATCCCGTCGAAATTACCCTGCGGTCGCTGTACAAATAGTACCACCTGTTACATCTTTGTCAAATGTCCTTTTTTTTTTTCTCTCCTCAAAACAGAGCAGTAATTTGCTTCTTCGTGGCCCATTTCTCTTTCGTTTTGTTTTATTCCTCAGTCTGTGTTTAAAGGCCATAATTTTACTTTGCTTTTTTTTTTTACAAGTTTCAATTATTCACTCGTTCTCTCAAGGCACGGGCGCCGCAGACACTTTTAAAGATGTAGATGAGAGCAAAGGAGGGTAGATCAAAAGCACAGAATGGCACCGAACATACAAATGTATTCATTAGGATGTAAAAGGCAATAGAGGGGGGGGGGGGGGAGTGCGGCACTGGAATTAAATTCCCTTTGATTTTAAGCTGGGGAGTAATAAAAACCTGATTGTACAAGAGCGTTCCAGCTTTGAGGTGCTTTGTGAATATTGGTGCAGAGCTCTTGCCCAGGAGGAGGGGAAGACTAGCTCAGCGCTAGGCAGCCTAATGTCGGCATCACCTGACTCACGTAGAGTAGCACATTTATAGCACTTTTTCCCACCGGACAGTGTGGGATAACAAATCCGAACCCAGAACTATCAGTATCCTGGTCGACAACCTGTTTCCATTTCCCGTCACATAACGGTACTTGTGAAAGTAGGAGGATTTTCTCTGGAGGTTGTGGGGTGGGGACTAGTGATTGGCACGATTAGTAATGGCATATTTCATTTACCATTTAAAATGTGTGTGGTGCTGTCGCTTGTCTCCCTCACACGGCGAACCGTTGAGCACGAGATACACTGAGTTTGTTTTAAAGGCGCCGATGGAACCAACCCAAGCTAAGGGTGCCGATACTTTAATCTGAGAGAATGTTGAGTGCAGACACAAGGAGTCGCGCATTTTCTGTGTCTGAATCTCAAATGCCATTCTATTATCCTTGTAGAGCACTAGAAAGAGTGTATATGGAATGGCTATACCCTATGTAGTGAGCAAACAGTGAATAGGAAGACATGGGATTTATGCTAACTTGAAGATGGCGAATTTTACGTGGAGAAATGTTAAAACAAGTTAAATATCAATGACAAGAAAACATTAGTGTGGGTAAATTTAAAAAATGAATCTAAAACTTTGAATTTTATAATAAATTTGATGTTGCGTGCTAAAGCTGCGTAAAAAGGCGATTTGAAAAGCGAAAGAAACTTCAGACAGTTAATTCACTACTACTGAAGATCGCAGACGTTATGATGTCATGAAGACGATTCTGTGACGATTGCGTTCGACCAATCAATGGTCTGCACTATTTCTAGCTCCACCCACAAGTCCCTGTTTGCTAAGCCTGGTACCTGGGCAAGAAGCGTCACCAAATTCAGTACAAGTACCTAGTTACGGTGTGGCTCACTCGGCAGTGGAAACAGCGACAAAATGCGGGATTATGGTTTGTTCACCAAGCCACACCGTCTGTTGGAAAAGTGCTATTAGTTCTAGCTTAGTGGCTCTTGAAGAGGGCCTCGTTATTGATGCGTCATGAAGCCTTACCAAGGTTGATAGTGTCAGTGACAGGGGTGTTACTAGCTCCTTGTTTTTCAATCGGCATTTCTGAGTGTCCTGGGGGAAAAAAGAGGCTTCTCTCGTAGCAGGTAATCATTACTAGATTGCAGACGCCTGGTGTGAGGCTCAAGGGTCATGCCACGGATGTGGAGAGGGTACAGGCAGGAAACCTTTGTCCGGTAGTTGATGGAAGCTCTCTGAAATTAGGTGAGGGATGAAGGGACCCTGATGAAAAATTAAAGAACATTGAGCGGGTCGAGGAAACTGGAGGAGATCACTCAAGGGGCAGTCGTTGTCTTAATTACAGCGCACCACAGTCTCACCATTTCATTTGGGGAAAATTGTAGTGTGAGGTTGCATTCAATTTGTCTTCACTGTGCTTGCGGAGTAGACTACCGCGCTCAGGAGATACTGCTTCAGTTTTCATTAAGGTTTCGGCGCCATGTTGGAGCACATTATTTACACCGTTTTTGTCCGATTTTAACAGTGATTTAAAATCTGTGTTTGTTTTCGGGTTTATGGGTCATTCCCCATTCGAGTAGATAGGAGCCTGGTCTTGTATGACTGGAAATAATTGCCCGAGAGGGTTGCCAAGATGGCCGCAGAGTGGACAGACTTTACTATAAGGACTTTGGTGAAGTTCAAACACTGGTATAGTAAAAGGCCTTACAGTGCGTTTTAAGATTGTTAGCGTAAGCCCCGGATTTCCTCATGACTTCATGGAGCCCTGATCCTCCAAAATGAAGTATGAATCCCCATTTATCCATGAGCTCATACAGCTCCTTATAACTTCATATCACTAAAAACCTTCATCAGCCTTTAGCTAAATGATACAGAAGTAAGTGTCCCTCTAGGGCCCCTATTATGTTTTTAATAATGAAGAATTACAGCATTAATAATTTACACGACCGCACTCTCTATCTCTGGATCGTTTAGTATCGCTTGGTGAGAAAGCAACAGTTTCACACTCAAAACTACAAATATTTATATAAAACAAAAGATAATTAACGTCACACTTTTAAATCAATGATAGAATGCTAAATGCTCAAATTCTCAAGAACCACCAAGAAACACCGTCAGCTTGGATGCAAATATTGCAACTATCCCAAAGACAGCACAAAGAAAGCTCATGCACTTTTTATGCCACCACTGAAAACATTATTAACATCTTCTGCTGTCATCAAACTTCAGCAGGTCATCGAGGTCCCTGAGAAGGTCTTCAGTTGTGGCCTCCCAGCCACTAATCAACACTTCAGATCCAGGAAGCCGAAACGTTTCCAAGATTGTTGTAGACACCCAGGATGCTGATTGGTCCAGATCCGTCCATCTTGCAGATAGAATAAAAATTGCATTTTATTTTTATGGCACTTTTTACAACACAGATTGTCTCAAAGCAGCTTTACAGACACCTCTGGATTGCTTGGTAACCACCAGTGAGCAAGCCAAAAGCGACAGCGGCCAAAAAAAAACTCTCTAGGATGGCGCGAAAGTTAAGTGCAAAGGTTTGTGCCCCCCAAGGTTTCTAGGTGTACCTCTATTCATGTACAAATCTACTAGAATTGCAACAAAAAATAATAATTTTTAAAGAACCAAAAGCAAAACGTTTTTAGAATTTTTTTATATTTGTGTTAAAGACACCAAAAGGTTTATGGTTGAAATTTGTTTCTAAGACAAATGTAAATAGTGAAGTTAATGCCCATGTATACATTCATTTCTGAATCTAAATGAAGTTTTTTAATCAGTCGTTTTTTACTTAAAATGAAATTGTTTCCCCCAAACGAGTCGTTTTCATTTAGAAGGTGAGGAGAAGCAGAACAACAAGTGGCTCGGTTTATTAGGGAAGTTTAAGAAAAGGCTCCTGGGTGAAGCTCCCTCATGAAGCTGGTTGAGAAGATGGTGAGAGTGTGCAGAGCTTCATCAGGAACACTGTTAACGATTTCACATAGAAACTAGTTTTGGATTTGTTCTTTTCTTGATCACTGCATAATTCCAGATGTGTTATTTCATAGTGTTAATGTCCTCATTATTATTCTAAACTAGTAGAAAATAATAAAAATGAAGAAAACCCTTCTATAAGCAGGGGTGCACAAACTTTTGACTGGTAGTCCATATTAAAA
Source organism: Olivaichthys viedmensis (assembly GCA_028565825.1). NCBI lineage: Eukaryota > Metazoa > Chordata > Actinopteri > Siluriformes > Diplomystidae > Olivaichthys > Olivaichthys viedmensis. Next base: position 13,599,858 of record JAOUQW010000021.1, read on the forward strand.
CCTGTTATGAAGCACCATTCCAGCATAATGTACACTTTATTTTACCAGCCCATATGTCAGCCTAATAAATGATTTTCATGCCTTCAAACTAAAGTGATATTAAATTTGGCAGTTATAACACTGTTATAAAGCACTAATGTACACCTTTTACAACGCCACGTATTTAAGAAGCCCATATGTCAGCCTAATAAATGGGAATGGATACTTCATAGACGATGTCTCAGAGCTTCATCAATGTGCTGTTAGTAAAAGACCAACTAATAACTTGCACGATAAAAAATGTACAGTACAAATCTTGAACAATTGACCCATAATGATAAATGATGCCATGTCATGCTACATAAAACCTTTAAATGCCACCTCAGAGGTTTTGATACAAGCCTTTCATAAATCCACCTGCATTGGTTTATAAATTATTATTATTTTTAATAAAAAAAGGTTATGCAAAGCATAAAAATGTGTTATTAAATCTCAATGTAGGTACCCTTAATAAAAGTGTTACCAAAAATATTCATCCTAAATTATACAGCTGTTTTATAACACATTTCTGAAAAGTGTTGCAAAGAGCCATGACCTCCAATTTAAGGCCAGTCAAATTTTTTGACATATTCATGTTTGTTAAGCCATCCGTTTTTATATTTTATTTATTTCTTTATCCATTTTTCAACAAAACATACAGTAGTTTCTTCAGTGTATGTCCTGAACTCTCCAATTCCACAATTTCACTAATAGCTAATTACTTTGGCTAAGTTAGTAACCTAAAATATCTAAAAAAAAAAATAGCCTTTTAGTATATCGTATATATCCAACACAACTGGTGGATCTTTCTCCTGCTCTGGTGGTCTGACATGGGTCCAGATGGGTCCACCTTTGGCTCCACCAGCCTGGAAAATGGTGTAAGTGCTGTCAATCTCAATGAAGGTGGAACCGGTGGCCACAGCTGGTGGACAGCTTCTCATCTCCATGTAGCGATTGAGGCTTACAATTCTCACCTGACACACTCGGCCAACCGTGATCGAAAGATTAGAAACGTGGCTGCCTTTGACAAGCCTGTCACATGCCAGTCCAACACAGGCCTCGTCATGAAGAGATAAGAAAGATTTTTACTTTGTTGCCCCGGGGCATGAGTCTGTCGAAACCATTAAAAAAATGACTTTGTGTTTTTTAATCACATCTGCTTGTTCTAATATTAAACAAAATGAACGTTTTACTTGTCAGTCAGTCAGTCAGCTTTTTTGGCACTTTTTTGAGTTATCAAAAACGAATCCATTTTACCCAGTACGAGTTTGTTATTTAAAACTGAGACAATTTCAGTGTTTTAGGTATTTAAGAAACATTAAAGTATCCCTAAACAGGATCTATGAATATACATGAACAAATTGATGTCCTCCTGACATCCCAAATAGCCTAATATCACTAGTATTGGTGTTAAGTTAACTGGTTAAGTTGGACTTCAGTATCTGAGTGTCCATTTGCATCATCATTTATTTAACAGCAGCCAAATCTGTAAAAATATAATGTTACCATAACAACCAAAACGAATCTGTTTATCACCAACATTAGTTAAGTTAGCTAGCTTCTTCAGTTAAGTTTTCGGGTACCACATCGCTATTTTCTAACTTCTGACATGATTGGTCCAAAGCCATGGATCTTATTTTGTGACATCACAAACTAAGCTCATACGTAACCATGCCCCCGAATCAGTTTTAAACAGAAGTGGTGAGAAAGTCTGTCTTAAATGGAACAATGTGAATTTAGTGCTGTGTTAACAAATTAGTCCCAAATACCCAAATCTAGAGTACTGTGCAAGGGACATGTAAAGAAATGTCTATGTAACAAAGAGGCTTTCAAAAAATAATGAAATTAAATGTTTCTAAATAAAAAAGTACGATAAAACAGTAAACAGTAAAAAATAAAATAAAAAAAATAATCACACCTGATATTGATATAATTAATATGGACCTCTGTGTGTTATTGTCCCTACACTCTTAGAAAAAAGGTTCCATCTAGCACCCTCTGAGGGAACCTTTGAAGGTTCTGTGAAGGTTTCCCTTTCAGAAATGATTCCAAGAAGAACCTCTCTAGAAAACTAAAACCATTAATCATGCAAAGAACACTCGAGTAACCTTGTTTTCTAAGACTGTACTGCTTTCAGTCAAAAAGAAAGAATCAAGTAATTAGACAAAATTGTATTCATTTATTGTATTTTTTGGTAGTAGATCCGGCTTTTGACCCTACTGTATGTAGTGGGCCAATTAAATTCAGGAGTTCACCCCGAGCTGGCCTCAAGCTGGGCATGACATTGGAACAAATTGCTCTTGCTAGTGACCTAAAGGTGGCTGACTGGTAAAGTGGTACAGACCCCAGAGGGCTAAAGATGGTACAGGCCCTGGGGAACACTACGGTAATATTCTCATCACCAGGACAGAATGCTCTCCTGCAGAACCCTCTGTCCTGGCTTTGCCCTGTTACACAACATTTTCTATTCATGCTTTGGGAACGCTTTAATAGATCTCCTTTGAAGAAATGAAAAAAAAAGAAGAAAATCACATTTGTGGGAAATGGTTGCAGGCGTGAAATGCTCTTGGCAAGTCACTTGTGCAGATCCCATTTTCCTGGGAGGCCTTCCTGCAGACAGCATGGGTTTCAGTGCTCTGCCCATGCTTTAGCCCACTCTGGCTCTCTCTCTTTTTCCCCTCCAACCATCTGCAGAGTGACACAGCAGTTGGTGCCACCACCGATGGCATAACACACTAGTCTTTGTACTCATTTAAAACCTCTCCATGGCTCCCTCCATCATTTTAAATCTCTAATCGACAACTCGGCCACTTGTTTTGTGAAAGCGTTTCCCATCATGCAGTGACACCTCAAGCAGCGAAAAACGACAGAACACTCGCGCGTTCGCATAAACAGTCAATGACCTGTGTGAAGGTCATCCCACCAGAACACGCATAATCAATAATGCAGCGGCCATAAGTCATAAAACCAGGAGAAGTGGCGTTGGGTCTGGCAGAAATCCATCACAGCGGGCCGTCCGAGACAAGAGAGTTGATCCTGGACCAGGGCTCTCAACTGCAGAAAAAACAAAACTATTCTCAGCAGTCTTGCTCATCTGAAATAAAGTTAATCACTGTTTATCCGTGTCTTAACATCTATCCCTGGTGATTTCTCCACAAAAGGCCAATCATATTCCTTAGAAAAATATTTTTTATACGAATCCTCGAGCCAAAGATCTCAGGATCGCGTCCAGCACCTCACGCATGGCGTATCCGTGTTGGCCACTCCGTCTGTGTGGAGGCCAAAGCCATCTGTTGCTCGAGTATTGATAATTTCCCCACCAGGCCCGTCAGCTGGAGCGCAGGCTTGATTGGGCAATTCTGAGTTTCGCAGTGAAGCAGCAGGATGTCGCTGCACCTGGGCTCATACTGCAAACACACAATTACACTTCCAATCAACGGGAAGATGAGCGCCTGGTGGGGGATCCTTTGTGGCGAGAGGTTTTGTCTCGTGTTTTTAGGAGTTATGATTGAAGTTCCATTTGAGATGTCACATTTAATGGTTAATCATCGCGTAATCTTCTCAGGTTCGGAAATTACTTTGTGAATATCAATATGTCAGTGGCAGGTCATTTAGGTGGAATCTAAATCCGTCTGTTTAGACATGAGCATTTGTTGCAAATGAGAAAAGACACGATATCAAAAGTCAAGAGTCAAGTCAATCTCAGGAGTAAACTTCCACCGTAGCAGACATTTTTACATGCTTAACACTTAAAACAATGCAGAACTCCAAATATACATTTCACTTTGTGAAGGTTTCCAGCACATACACTCTTAAAACATAGGTTCCTCAAGGGTTCTTTGGATAGTAAAGGGTTCTAGTTTTCTACTTGGAACCTTTTCTGAAAGGGAAACGCTCTGTTGTAGGGTTCTACATACAATCACAATCGCACACGAGTTTTCCCAGAGAGTCAAACTGAAGAATAATTTAGGGTGCTTGATGGAACCTTTTTTTCTCTAAGAGTGTAGTCTAGGCATTGACGATGGACAATCAATCTGTTGGGATCAAAATTAAAATGTTATTACTTGGAAAAAAAACCCAAATCAATTCCATATCCATGACCCAGGGGTGACACTTCAATGGCTACGTTTGCATGCAGCCTAATAACTCAATGATTATAAATCCTCATGTACACTCTTAGGAAAAAAAGGGTTTCATCTATAACCCTGAGGGAACCCTTGAAGGTTCTATGTAGAACCCTACAAGTAGAACACTTTTAGGAAACTAGAGCCATTCATAGAGAGTATATTCCTAAATTGTAATAAAGTAAACCGTCAATCCAATTAAAAATATTCTATCCAGTTGAAAGATGTGGTTCATTTGTTTAATAATGCATTAAATAAAAGAAAGAGCACTGTGTAAATTTTTAAATCTTTACTGTCACGATCAGAAACTATCTGTGTACATTTCTGCACGTGTGTTGTTGACCTGGATAACTGAAAACCGTTATAGACATGAAGCTTTACCTGATAAACCTACAGGCTCAGACAGAGATCCACCTTTCCCTCTGTACAGTGGAGACACCAGTGCTCTCAGAAGAATTTGGGATAAAACATCGCTAAAGAAACAAAATGCAAATTTCTGCTTGCTGTGGCCATGCAGAGATTTTCCCCTGCAGCCGGGACTGTCTGAGCCAGCTGTAGCATTTGGCTCAAGGAATCCCCAAACACACAGCTGGCCAGGTTCCCATTTTTCATTGCCACAACAGGATGGTAGCGACCCTTTCTCCCGGTTACTATGCGACATCGTGGCTTATAAGTAGTAGCGTCATTTCCTCAAGTATGCAGAGGTGTTAGAAGTACACACGTTTTTTGTTGTTGTTGAAAGTTAGCTAGCTAATGTTAGTTACGTGTAGCTCTGAAAATGAAAAAAAAAAGTCAAAATCCCTCAGTCTTAAAGGTATTAAAGCAACTTCTTCCATCATTTATTTAAAATAAGAACTCTTCATACTTTGTAGTGGTAGCGATCTAGCCTTCTGAGCTAGGCTAGTGCCGTGTGCCTAGCTGAGCTAACGTTAGCTTACTACTAAGATTCGAGATTCAATTATGGACAGCATCTAAATATGGTACATTTTTTATTACTTTGAACAAATAAACAGGTTTATGTAATGATCAACTTTATGAACTGAAATATGGAGCTACACAATAGCTTTCCTGTCTGGATGGAGCGAAAGCAGTAGAAGGTGCACACTGATGACATCAGATTGCAGCAATTGGTTAAAGGAAATGTTGTTCCAGAAACTTGATAAATCACACAGTAATACCGCGCTGAATGGCGCCACACTTTTCTGAGATCACCCTGTAATTTGTGTCAGTGTTTTTGTGTTATTATTATTATTATTATTATTTTCCACATCACCTTGAGAACGTTCTCCATAATTTCTTGCATGTCTTCATTTTCCCAACCTGCATCGACGGTCGTGTTCTGTCATTATTATAGCTGACGTTTGCACTTTAATAGGTATTGAGAGGTACCCAGCCAGGGCGCGAGGAATTTGAATCCATTAACATTTTCATGCAGCCTTCACCTGCTGCCGACGCTCGGTGCCATTTTCGATACGACGACGCTCGCAAGCAAAGTTTAAAAGACCTGCTGTAGAAAAACAAGAGCGAGACATGAGAGAGTACTCATTCAAATTGAGGATTATTCAACTGGGACTTGGAATATAAATGAAATGATCTGGAATTAGCATGCCACACACACTTAAAGGCCAGGGGAAAAAAATATATATTTTAAAACCTTAGTCCCTGACCTGTTGGTTAGTTGTGCATCAAAGGAGAAACACTGACATGGAGCTGATATTCACAATGGACATAGGTGAGAGGCCAGTCATCATTGTGGTCATGATTTATTTATATGTTTATTATTTTTGTAATAAATTGACTTGTGTATGCATGCTGCGTCTGTGCGTCTGTGCCTTAGGACCTCCAGACAGGTCTGCTCTTTAATCAAACCTTGGATTAAACATTAAAGTGGAGCTCAAATGAGTAGCAGGATTTACTATTCGCAACTTAGCGACAGACTCAATTCTATCAGTAACACTTAATAGTATTATTATAGGGTTTTTTAATTGTTATTATTTGTTTTATTTCTGTATTATAAAATAGTTTAAATAATTAAAATAATTTAAAAAAAAAATTAAACGAAGTTTATGAATAGTTTTTCAATTTTTATATAAAATTCTGTTTTGTTTTGGTCAGTATTAAGTCCAGTTTTGATGCTTCCTATTATTTAAAAAAAAAAAGAATATTTTTTTTACTTTTTATTTTTTGTTTTTCAGTTTAGGTTTTAGTCATTATTGTTCTGGGGACAGACTGAAAGTTGACTAGCTGTTTTTAAAAGTTATGTCCGATCTTTAGAGAGAATGGCCTAGTAAAAGAGGCGTGGCCTCTGTGCCTGTCAGTCCCAGTGAAGGAGGCGTGGCCTCTATGTTCGTCAGTCCCAGTGAAGGAGGCGTGGCCTCTATGTCCATCAGTTCCAGTGAAGGAGGCGTGGCCTCTGTGCCTGTCAGTCTCAGTGAAGGAGGTGTGGCCTCTGTGCCTGTCAGTCTCAGTGAAGGAGGCATGGCCTCTGTGCCTGTCAGTCCCAGTGAAGGAGGTGTGGCCTCTGTGCCTGTCAGTCTCAGTGAAGAAGACTTTACTGATATGGATATTGTATTGTCTTGGAATGAGAGATGAACACACCTACTGGCTAAAAACTGTTAGAATAATTTTTTAGCCTTCAGTAGTTTATGAAAACACATTTGACCATGTTTTTACCTATTTAAAAAGTGAATTTGCAAATCTTGTAGCAGATTTCAAGGCATGCGGTGCACCTGGAAACATTTTTTGGGACGTAATTATCTGTACCCATATAGCATGATGCTAACTGTGTAACTGTTTTACATGTCCTTATCACAGCAAATTGTCATTCCCGTATTTGGCCCAGTACCAAGGTAATGTCAAAAAGAAAAATGAAAAGAGGGAACAGATTGGGTTTGAGTGGCTTTTGAGGGGGAAAAACACAGGAAAGTAGGCCGAAGTGCTCAGGGCACGTTGAACCCCTCGGGCTGAGACCAAAAAATTGGGGCATCCTTCCTCTCTCTCTCTCTCACGGTGTGTGTTAATCTACGTGGGTGAGTCATTATGAAACATAAATACACAAAAAGATAATTAACTATCCATAAAGACAGGAGGTGGGTCTCTACTCTAATATTTGCTAGACTCGGGGGGGGGGGCTCCTTTGTCTAAAAAGATGTGTGAGTGTGAGATAAAGTGAAAGAAGGAGACGCTGTAAGATCAGATGGATGGAGATGAATATCGCGTCTCTGGAAAGTCCGGGGGTTTGTGGAGGAGATATCTAATATCCACTGCTGCTGTGAGGCTCCCGTCAGTCTCAATGTCTGTGTGTGTGTGTGTGTGTGTCCACTCCCTCCTACAGCCATGTTTATTTTACAACTGACTCTAAAGCCATTGATACATTAACCCATCAATCCCCAACGAAAGCAAACCCTGGACTCTCAGAAAAAAAGGTACTAAACTGTACCTCTCCCTCTCACTGGGGTGGGACCCTCAAGGGTACATCTTTTGTACCTTTAGTATGTATCTTTCACCTGGAAACGTGAATATAGTGTACCTT
>JAOUQW010000021.1:13608235-13619806 GCA_028565825.1 Olivaichthys viedmensis
CCTTCCCCCACCTTCCTTCATCCCTCCCTATCGCAGTCTTATGAATGGCAGCCAATCAGAGGCAGCAATACCCCCCCTCTGCAAACTGCATCCTTGTCTCGCAGAGCGAGAGAGAGAGAGAAAAAAAAGGATAGAGCTCAGAGGGAGAGAGAGAGAGAGAGAGAGAGAGAGAGAGTGAGAGAGAGAGGCAGGCAGCTGGAGCCTTATGCACAACTGTAGCCAGTCTCGGAGCCTGAGCACTGCCAAGAGGCAAAGACAGGAGCCAGTGTCGCACTTCAATGAGAACGGCACGCGCCCCCCGAAAGAGCGAGGGGAATCTTCTTCGGAGGTAAGAAACGCGCTCCTGCTTAAAGAGCTTTGTTTCATTTTTTATGTACATACATATGTACCTTTTCTTTGTAACATGTAATGCCAGTCCAGTGCAAGACAATCCAAAACAAACTGAGCATGCATCTGAATATGGTAATAACTGCAAAGGAAATCTGTTTTAGTGTCGTGACGATGATGATGATGATGATGATGATGATGACTGCTTCAGCAGGACGCACTAATTTAATAATAAATGCGATCCCCAAAAATAACTTTTATCAAACTGTTAATAAACAGTAGTTAGCATGAATGAGCTCCATGATTAAAAATAATGGCTTGATCTGCATAACTCTGGCGTTTGATGCACTGATGGACGGACGTTGTTATCCTGTGACAGCTGCAAAGAAAAGGGGTGAAAGGAAATGGGTGCATTCTTGTTAAAGCTTCAAGACCGAATCAAATCGGCAGCCAAGTTTCTCGGGGTCCTACGTATTTACACTCCTGTTGCGTGGCTTAACGTCGATTTTTAAAAGTGTGTATGTGATGGAGGGACCCGTTTGATGCTCGAGGATATTAGATTCTCTCCCTCTCCCTCCCTATGGGAGTACCTCAGGGATTTACCTTCGGTCCTGCAAATTTAAAGATGGACTTTTCGAAAGTGTTAACACAGAGCCTGCAATCCCGCCCAAGCATCGTGCACCTGTTTTTGCTTCCTCGCAGCCAAGTTTGGGATTTAAAGACTGCATAAATGTAAATAAATGAGAGTTCTAGCCTCTGCAATGCTGTTTCCTCATAAGGGTAACTTGTTTGTATTCAATTCACTACTCTTTCAAAAGCTATATTTCCTTCAGTGGCTGATCTCCGACCTCCCCAGGTCCAGTTTGGGTCCAATTTGCTCGATTTGACATTTTTATTTAGCTCTCGAGACGTGCCGGCATGCGGCTCTGTGGAGTCCGCCTCACGCTGCAAGTGTGATTTATACATCCGAGCCTGGACGCATAATGGCATGACTGACTGGCGCAAATTAAAGTGCGCATTTCCTCCGAGCCGGTGTCACATGTATAATTGCCTTTCAATGCAGAGATGAATCACGAGACTTGCACTTGCACATCGATGCCGGATCGCATTCATTTTCTCGTCTCTCTCTCTCTCTCTTTCTGATGAAGAGTGGATGCAATTTGCCTCATAATGAGATAAAAGTCAGAGACAATCAATTTATTTCCTTCGAGAGGATGTAATAATATGAATGCCTCCATCCTGAGCCTCACTGCTGATATAGGTTTTTACGTTTCTCTCGCCTGATAGGCTGGTAATTAATCCAGCTCAAAAGAAAAGAAAAAAAGAACACACACAGAGAAAATAATCATCCAGGGAGCCGTAGTGACTACACCGATTCATCATACTCAAAGATTCCTCCTAACAGGGAAAAAACCCAGTGGTAATTTAGCCCATAAACGCAATACGACACTAATCACATTGCTGTTTTCACACCTAAAGGTTCTTCAGTGCCTGATTTAGGCTACATATATCATGCATTAATGACCCAAGACCTCCGTAGGAGAAGGCCTTCCAAAAACCGAACGTTCGTTAATTCCCGACGGAATCTGGAATCAGAGAAAGCGTCGTGCCTAATAACGTGCGGCCCAGATGATTGCCTTGATTCTGTGAACCTGGCCTTATCAAAGCCTGATCCTCCGGGCAGCCAATCACCGAGCCAGAGATTTTGATCTGTATCAAAGTTTCAAAACAAAGACAACAGGGCATTAATATTACAGAGGAGACGGCAGCTGTGAAAATTGCCCAATGTGAGAGATGGAGACAGAGAGAGAGAGAGAGAGAGAGAGAGAGAGAGAGAGAGTGCGGTGTAGAAAAGCTCTGGGGCTCCACCATGTGGCCCATGCGTCACGCTGCTGTTTGTCTGAATAACTGCTTCACAACAGGGCAAAATGTGAAAAGAAACAGCAGAAAGACCAGACAGGGTTTGATATTTGCATTTTTTTATATTTAATTTATTTATTACATTTATTACTTTTTTTTGCCACTTTGTCATTTCTATTTTTTTTTATATTAATTTCCCCTTCATTTTCATTTCTTCTTAATTATTTTTTCATTCTTTTCGATTTCCTTTTTTTTAAATTATATTTAGCATTCTCAGATATGATCGTATATTACTACTAAGAACTTTCAAGAATGTCACTACCAAGAACCCTCAATATGATCAAAGCTTGATGTTGCATTGTCAGATTGCTTTCAGTATTCTGGATCTCTCTCCATTTCCTTTATCACTTCTGGAACCTCAAAACATGTCCGATCTGCCGATTATGCGGCATGCGATCAGGATTAACACACGCCGCGCTGATGACGTTCGTGCAAAGCGTTAAAAATATAGCCCTAATTAGAACATTCAATCATAATAACAATCAAAGAGGTTTTAATTGTTACAAAAGGGGGTCGGTTTCACACAAAAAGCCCGAGGCCAGAAAGAGATTAGCGGCAGTCAACAGTGCTGGCGGATTACGCTTTTGAATGATATTTATGCGCGCGGGCCCGTTTAAAGCGTCGGCACTCTGCAGAAAGCCATTAGCGGACTGCTTGGCTTTTCAATTACAAAAGCAATTTCGGCCTAATTTTCTGGGGCCTCTATTATCCCATCCTTCATTTTAACCGGAACGCTTACTTCCAGCACCACACTGCTATTGGAAATCTTTGCAAATAGATACATTTGCTCGGACCAAGGTGTGTTTGTTTGTGCTCGGTGTTTCGAAACGGGTGGCGGCCAAGCGGTGCGATTATGACAAATGTGTTGAGGCACCAGCAGTTTGCAGGAGAGAGGGCTGTTGCTACGAAACACAAAAAAAAAATCCTGAGTGAACTGGTGTTGGGTCTAGTTGGGGACTAAAACCTTCTGGGTTTAGGGTAGCTGATGGTGAAAATGTCCCTTTAAACCTCTAAACCAGTGTTTCTCAGTAATGGTCCTTTAGTTTCCCTGCTGATTTTGGTGTTTTTCCTGATATAAGACACCCATTTAACCTCATAAAGGGCTTCTTAATGAGCTGTTAGAACAGGGAAAGGGGAAACTTTGGATCTCAAAGCCCAAATCTACTGTACAGTGCTTAAAGAACTGGAGTGAAAGAACCTAAAAGAAACGTTAGAAGTGATGTAAGTGGTGCAAGTCAAATGAAAGCATCCTGTCAGGCTGAAACACTCCCCAAGAAACGAACTCAGCTGAAGGCAATTACTACACGAGGCAACAAGCTGAGCAGGGTTTGAATCCGACCCCAGACGCGCGTGCTACACTTAATCAAAGTCGACCGTATCGATTCGGTTATATGAGCGGCTTTGCGACGCACCCCTTGTGCATTTATGCACCTGCGCATTTACTTCGGCAGCTTAATCCGCGGATGAAAAAGTGGTAAGCGTAAACAGATTTGACTTTGCGAACGGCCCGTTGCCTCATGAATAAGATTTGTCGCGCCGCTTTATTGAGTTGCAGCCCTTGTTCTCCCGGATTATTCATTGTTAGCGCTGGCTCCGGCGAGGCTCTGGCACGGGGGAGACGATGTCATCTCGATCAATACCTCTGACAGATAATGAGGAGGAGCCTGTCTTTAAGAAAAAGAAAAAAGAAGAGATGCTCGGCTACGAATGCAGTCCATGGATTTAGGAATGAGAAAACTCACTCGTGCAGTCAGGCCTCTGTAATGGTGTCATGCTGTACAGCAGGGATGATCAACTCTGTTTCTACAGAACTCACCTCCAGCCTTGATCCAACAGAGCCGATCCTAATAGAATAGACTGATTATCTGGAGCAGGTGTTGGATCATGGTTGGAAGTGAATGCAGTAGGATGGTGATCACGGCTCTATGGGTTCACCAGAGGCTTCATCCTGAATGAAACAGGCTGCATGTCGAGAGGATTACATTACATTTTGATCTGAGGCCTTGCTTTGCGATAACTTTGTGATCGTGGCCTGTTTCCTGACTTGGTTAGGTGTGATGTCAACCGCATCAGAAGACATTGGCGTAGAAGTTCTTCCTTTTTGTAGCTCATGCTAGTTGATTGGTAATAGTCGATTAGTGTATTGTAGTCATGACGACAGGTTAGGGCAGCTCTTCTCCACCCTTGTAGCCTATTGGGTGGGTGGTTTGTTTAAAGTAAACGCTATTTAAATCATTTTGAATCCTATCTGAATTCTGCATGGTGTGACGCTTTATTAGCTAGCATGATGGATGGAACACGTCACGAAAATAGATTGATTTTTCATTTGACGTCCGAAACATGGTAATGTATTAAACCAAATTGTTTTTTTCTCGACAGGAGTTGCCATGCAACGCACTCACTCACACTTTTTGCACTTTTTTCTAATTTTTCCAGGGATTCAAAGGAAGATCAAAGCGCTGTCTACAATGCCAGAGTTGCTGATCAAACCATTTCGATCGTTCGCCGTTCAGCACAGCCTTCGTCATTAGATTATATTCATCCGGGGATCAAGCCCCAAGCTCGAGGATCAATTGGACACAGCCGAGCGATGAATCCCTTCTTCTGGCTGTTGGCGCTGTTTTCCCTCCTCCCTCTGGTTTCGGCCATCTCGTTGGCTGCGAGGAGCCGGGGCGTTGCCCTGCACTCTTTCATCCGCGTGCCCCGGCCGGACGGACAAGCGCTGCACAGGTCAAAGCGTGACTGGATGTGGAGGCAGTTCTTCCTGTCGGAGGAATACACAGGAAGCAACTATCAGTATGTGGGCAAGGTGAGAGACAGCGGCGACTCGACCGACTCGAAATTGACTTACAAAAAAGGCCTCGGAGGGTGGGGGGGTATGTGAAGGAATGACAAAATCCCTTTTGAGATTTATGTGGCATGACATAATATTTGAATATGGGTGCGTGGCAAGGCCGTTATCAAAGGAGGAAAAAAATAAAGCCGCGGAAATGTGAATTACGCAGCCACAGAGGCATGAATATTCAGATATGAGCTAGAGAGAGAGAGAGAAAGGGGAGAGGAAGAAAAAATATGGGGGACGAGGGGTGGGCGGCTGATAGGGAGGGAGAATATTTTGTACCAGGCTTTGCGCCTGGTTTTACTGTTCTCATTTCTAGGACAAAGTGGCTCACCAGGGACCTGACAGGAATCGACAATTACGGGCTATTTCATTCTCTCTCTCTCTCTCTTTTTTTTTTCATCCACTGACTTCCTTCCCATCTGCAGCGGTCGTGTGAAAGGGGGATTTGCAATTCATCAAGCCGCAATTCAGAGGCGATGCCAAATTTATGCCACATTAACCATGAAAGAGAAGCCCACACCAGCAGTCATCAGCACATCCTCTGTTCCTGACATGCCGTGATTACAATGTATAATTTGCAACACTAAAAATATAGTGCCCTCTTTTCCCTGATGAAATCGAATGCAACAGTTGGGAGAGAACTTCTCAGCTTGGCTTAAGGAAGTAACGTATTATATACTGCTGCACTAGTAGACTGACTGTATTACTATTTAACATGTAAAAGTGGTGAGTCAAAAAGCTAAATGGCTAATCTGAGTCGTAACTACTACGAACCAGTTTAGAATTTAGTTTTCAAAATGGCTATCAGCAAATAAAATATGAATTCACAATGATGTCTTAAAATGTTTCTTTGAGCTCGTGCTAGCTCTGTAGAGTTGCATGCTTAGCGCTTCAGTCAGGTGAACGCTTTTGTGATGTATAATCCTGTTTACAGCTGGTCGCGTCATGTGTTTCGAGAATAAGAGAATTATCCAATCTGAATGCTGAAACCACTTTAGCCACATGTTATACAAGTGTAAATGCATCCATCTCTCCAAGCCACATTTGACAACCAAAAACCCTCCCAAGAAAACGTCAAAACGCATGTAGTCAATGACTGCCGAAATTTGGCACCTTTAAGCAAATTTTAAAAAAGCAAAAAAATGTATTACAATTTTTGATGCAGCAACCTTCTTTTGGAAATGAGGCGCAACACAGGAATCGTGGTAAACGGGGTCAGAGATGCATTTTAGCCAGATGTTATATAACTGTAAATTCATGCGTCTTTTCATGCATCATTTGACAACCAAAGCCTGAAACTCCTCCCAATACGTTACATCATAACGTTCCCATTTTCACATTTGAAAGTTAGCGAGCCATTCCACTGTGCTCTCTTGACTTCGTTCTCGCACCTTTGGTCTGGCTGAAACCAATAAAGTTGGCACTTCCCTCTGAGCTTCAGAAAATTTTAAAAATGGCATGTAAAATTGTCATTTTCGAATTTCAATCTGCTTCACTGAAAACACAATCCAGATACAGGACGCATGAAACCACCAGGTGTAAATGGAGTCCATGATCTTAAGAAATTGGGGTTGTTTTGTCTTCCATGGAGCCTGTTATGACTATTTAGAACAATTTAGTTTATAGCAGGAAGTCAACAGCTTTTCTGGGAGTTTTTTCACAGTGACAGCGAGAGGCTTATAAATAAACACCTGGCTTCTCAAGTTGATGAGATGTTCTTAAAACTGGGCCAAAGATGTGTAAATTGAGTTTGGTGTTAGCTTTTGGGTTGTTCTTCAGTGTCCTAATTTAGAATCTCCCTGCTTATACCTGCCAGTAAGCTCCAACCTTAAAACCCTTCCCCTCTTTTCATTGGCTTGAACCATGCTGTCTAATTTTGACAGTCCATCTCTTTGGTGCATCATTTTATACTCTTTGGAGGTTACCTTCAATTTGGGCACCAGATATGTGATGAAAATGTGTCAGATGGTTTATATCACATTACTGACTGTCAATCAGTATAGATATTAATAAACGTGCATATTGATTTTTTAATGGAAACCTAATTCATGTTTTTGCCAACAAAATTTGAAGGAAATTGTGCTTTTTTGAGCCTGTCAGTCCCAGTGAAGGAGGCGTGGCCTGTGTGCCTGTCAGTCCCAGTGAAGAGGGTGTGGCCTCACACTCCTCAAGGGCAATACTTTCTTTAATTAAAATCTAACTGAATTATGTTGTACTAAAACTGAAGCTCTAAATTCTTTTTGGACTGAATGATTGGTTGCTTGAATGTATCTTTCATACATCAGATCGTTAATCACATATCATGATGCGCATCATATCATCACAGAAGGAGAGATACACACCTTTAGTAGATTTTTTAGGCTTGAAAAACACAAAATAAAAATGCAATCTGTCAAAATGTAGAGAGGAATGCTGTCGTAGCACAGCAGAGGTTTTGCCGCCAATTGCGCCTTGGCAACTAGTCACGTCCAACACCCACAAGTACCAATTTGATCATGCATTGGTGGAGAGAATGTGGTGGCTTGCAGAGCTCAAGGGTAATTGAGATCCTTCGAGTGGAGAATTATGTGACAGGAGCAGTGGCGGCCTGCACAGTTAGAATTTCATATGCAGTAAATATGTAATGTCTAAGCATGCTGCCATGCGTTAATATTAATCTTTCTTCCTTGGTGAAATCCAGTAGCGGAATCTGATGAGCTGCTTTGTATGTGATGTAAGTTAGTTATGATACTGAAAAGGGTGGAGATGCATAATCCCCCCCCCACCAAGTCTTGTGACAAGCAATATCGATACAGAGAGAAAGCTGAAAATCAGTTATATTAGACTTACAAATAGTAATGCAGCTAAAGAATACAGAGACAGAGAGAGAAAAAAAAGTCTAAATCAAAACGGACTAAAAGCCTCATTAGTGTTTAATGGAATAAGTCCCGAAGGCGTGTGCTCTGAAAAAATTCTCTCTGTGGTGCTTATTAGCTGCTATTGTCTCTGGAGAGCGTCCTTTCTGAAAGCTTTTGCTGATAAGCCGCAATTCACGGCTGAGAGTCCATCAGCTGGACAAAGAAAAGAGTGGAACATCAAATGAACATTTTCAACACCAACACACACATGCGGTAACACTGGCCGTCCAGATGAAAACATTGCGAGGAGAAGAATGTGTCCCAGCGTGGACCTCCATCAATACGTGCACATAACATGTCTTTCTGTCTCTTTCCAGCTTCGCTCGGATAAGGACAGAGGGGACGGCACAGCGCGCTACGTCCTCTCCGGAGATGGAGCAGGCACCATTTTCCGCATCGACGAGAAGTCGGGTGATCTCCACGCCACTCAGAGGCTGGACCGAGAAGAAAAAGCATCCTACACCCTGCAAGCACAGGCCTTCAACAAGTACACTGGGCTCCCTCTGGAACCAGCCACGGAGTTCATTGTCAAGATCCACGACATCAACGACAATGAGCCCAAGTTCACGCAGGCCGTCTACACTGCCAGCGTCCCCGAGATGTCTGACGTTGGTGAGGGGACTCGTATATCGAATTCCACTTGTTTTCTTGTTTTCTTCCTGCGGCGCATTTAATGTCATATTGGGAGATTGCTCTGGGGCGCGGTGCATCTGCGAATCTGTCGTCCCAGAGCCTTTAAGGTCAAGGATGGCTCTGGTGCCTTTGGTTTTCAAACTTTAATTTTTTCGACAAGCCGCTGGAGCATGAAGAATGTCAGGGAGTGCAGAATTGGGAGTGAAGTGCGATGCGGGATCATTTTTTATTTTTTTTTGCCATCTTCATACCAGTTTTACTTCTCTTATGCGCACAGGGATGTATGTACCTATTTTGTTTTGGGAAATTGAGCCACAGTTGAGTGGTGATGCAAGCAAGGAACGAAATAGAGAGGCTGTTGCAGTGTTATATTTATATATAACAGCATGCCCACAAATGTTTTTTCCTCAATGCAACGCCTCAGAAATTTCCAACAGTGCACTGTTGGAGCAAAACTGAATGGAAATTAGTGGGATAATTAATGCAAACACTTTATCATGCCCGAAAATCATTTCATCATGCCAACTAGTTCCAACTTCAGTTATGTTATAGCCAGTGGTTGAAGAGCTAATAGGTTCAAATGACAAGGGACCCACTACTCCACCCTGTGGGACGTCAAAAAAATCTAGTTAGGAAAAACTCGTATAAACCAGTTAGTTAGCCAGCCTACTAATGTAATAGTGTAATTAAAGGCTAATCAGACCTAGCATAATTAAATATTACTAATATTATGAACTCAAATTTACTACTTCATTAACTCCAGATATTTTACTATGGTTAATGCTGGTTATTATACTTTTTTTTTTTTTTTAACCTTTTTAAAAAGAGCCCACAGATCTTGTTGTAGTCTTTGCCATTTCTGAAGGTTGAACTATAGGGCACTGCAGCGTTAAACACTCCACTGCATTACTGATATAAAGCGTCCATTTGAACAGGTTTGACGTTAACAACTCCCAAAACATTAACGGCAATTCAGTGTGTGAATCTCAGGATGGAATAAATCAATAAAAATCAATAATACAAATGTTTGGTGATATAATGGCTTTAGTCCAAAGCGTCTGGAAAAGGGGGCTGCTGGTTTTAAAAGAGGGTTTGATTTTTTGCCATGTTTCTTTTGCATCTCCTCTAAAACAGAGCCCTGATTATAGCTAAACTTGTCCAGTTGTGAATCTGCCAAAGAGACATGCAATACAGTGTGGAATGAAGGTTTAACTTCTTCTGGATTTCAGTAGCATTCACTTTATCAGCTTATATATGCAATCAGAGACTAATGATTGAGACTGGATGCAGAACTGACATACATAACTCCACATATGAGCTGAGTCATTACTTTTTTTTTGTCCATGACTTACAAATGAGGCAGAATTCAGTCCAAGCACAGAGCTGAGAAATTAAAGATTTAAAGGTTTTCTGGTAGTCCTGAGAATTCAACTTATGACCTTCGGGTCACTAGGCGCAGAACTCGAGCTACTACAGTCATGAGACCATGTGGATGCCAGGGGCAGAAATGGAATTCTACTGAAGAAAAAGTAAAATTGCTCCAATTGTTCAACAAACTACTTAATTCTGACCTTTTTTTAGAAATTAATAGAAGAGTAGTTTGAAAAAAGAGAGTTGCTTTTGCATTATTGTTGCTGAAACCTTCCGTGATTATTTTTTATGTACTAAATGACCAGGGATTGCATTAGAAGTGTGCTGCACTGCACCAAAACTACTGTTAAACTGATAACTGCTGTACAGCGGATTACGTTTCTATTTCTGGGCTTGAAGCCGTAGGTGGGTGTGATGATACCCAAAATGAAGTTGTCATAGTGCGCGGAAACATTAAACTGCACTGTGGGTGGCCAACGACATGTAAGTGTATCCTACGGTCTCCATAAAAGAAAATAGCAGGGAAGTGAGATGTCAAATATTTCCTTTAAATTAAATTTGAGATTGCAATGGTTTGGGGACAAATCCATTTTACACTACATGTTTCACTTCCCTTAAACGTAGTCCATTGGTTTGGGTGTGTTTTGGTGTCCAAATTTTGCGTGTAATGATTTTTGCATGCGGTTTGCATGATGCTAATAGTGTTCCAAAGGTTTCATTGCTTGTTAACTATGTTAGTTAGCCTTGTCGCTCTGGTGAAAAACTAAAGGAGGAGGCCGGTGGGCACGTCTTTGAGTGGGATAGATTGGCGTGTCACTCAAAAACACGCCCTTCAAATGTTTCCGTGTAGGTGCCTGGCCCTCAAAAGTAGTTTAATGGTTGCTCTCAAAGAGGTAAGGGTTTTCTTAAAAGTCCTGTCAGGTTAGCTTATGCCAGCTAGCGGTGGCAGTGAAATTTATAAACATTTATGAATATGACTTAAAAACCCTTCCAGAAATCCTGTCAGCTTAGCTCAGCTTATCTGACAAGCATGTGAAGGCAGTGTCAAAGATGCGCCCACAAACCTATTGCCTTCAAGGCACGCCCACTCAGAGGTGGTCATATTTCCATATATTGGTTCATTGACACGCTTATAATAATAATAATAATAATAATAATAACAATAATAAATATAATAATACTATTTATTTATATAGCACTTTTCATTTTCAAAATCGTTCAAATTCTCAAAGTGCTTTACATATAAAAGATCAGAACGTCAAAACAAAGTATTTATGATAAAGCACATTAAAGAACCAATGTACAATCACTAATGAATCGACTATAAATATAATATTAGTACTACGAATCATGAAAAGTCTATTTAACAAGATAAAAGACTCAAGAGCTATGAATAAGCTAAATTCAACAAGTATGTATTTAATCTGGATTTAAAAACAGCTATAGAGCTATAGAGCGTTCCTAACGTTCTCTGGAGCACTATTCCATTTTATGTAGTTATGGGGTGATATAAGAAAAACATCTTCCACCGGCTGAGCTGTGAGTGATGCTCAGGATTAACAGTAGACCTGCCTCAGCTGA
>JAOUQW010000021.1:13619906-13632230 GCA_028565825.1 Olivaichthys viedmensis
AAAGTTTTAAATTAGTTTGAAATAAGATAAATTTAAAAAAAATATATATATATATATATATATATATATATATATAAAGCTTTCCACAGCTTAACAGTTCAAATGTTCATGATTGAAGTGATAAAAGAAAGGTGAAAGAAAGTTTGTTTGAGTCTGTTTGTGACAGACTCACATAGTCGCAGTGTGATGAGCAAACCCGTGTAACGTAGTGTACGAAATCGTTTACTTCAATCGCGAATTCAGTTCCCTATAATAGTGTTCTATGTAGTGCTCATGATTTTCCAATGTCGGGAATAGTGAGTAGGAGACAATTTCGAACACAGCTAGTGTGTAATTCTAAAGAGTGTATGTTAGAATTCTAATGATCGTGTAGTTCCATTGAGCACGAGTTTAAGCGAAGCTGCTGATTGGCCGGCTGCTGTAACATTCATTATGACATCATTGGCTGGCAGTTGGAATTCAAATTTCCCACCATTCCGTCAGTGTATTTCAATAAGAAAGTTTCACACTTTAATCTGAAATATTTTTACAATTGGGAAAAACAAAAAAATCCAAGTATGTCAGTATGTTAAGCACTTCAGGCTGCGCTCATGACAGAAAAGTGGGCAAGAAGAAGAAGGAGGAGAAGAAAAAAAAAAAAAAGAAGTAGTAATATGACGAATAAGCACTGCGCTCGCCACACACAAGTGACATTTGACAAGCCTTACAGGAGAGTCAAGCCAAACTGGCCTGGCAGTGTTACAATTTTTAAGTTTGAATAATTTATTCAAAACTGGCCGAAGATTCATGTGTGCATTCAGTACTGGACCAGACTCATTAAGAGCCCCAAAATGTCATTCATGCCCCTCGGGGCTCCAAGCCCTTAAATTTAAGCTTCTAGTCTCCCAATGTCTTCTTTTTCTTTCCTAAAAATAAACTGTGAAAAGCTCTCAAGCAAACCCAGTCGACACAGCTGCCCCCACCGAGACTGAGATGCGGGCAAGTGGGTGTGATAAGTGTTATAATACACACTGATGTAAGTGCATGTGAGTGGCTTAAAAACAAATTTAACTCTGCTTTTTAAGGACGTTAGCAAGTAATGTAGCATAAAAAGACAGAGGAGGAATAGTGTGTGACCACTTTCATTTCACTCTCAGATCTAATAACGAGTACCAATGACCCTGTTACGTACTGAACATCACCAAAAACACAGACAGTTAAAAAAAACGCTAACTGATATAATTGTCCTAATGTTGTGTCCCTTATTAGGACTGAGTCGTGTCTGCTAACTAAAATTACACTGTTAAAATGCATAATTGTATCTTCAAATCTTTAAAAAGCACAGTCTGGCAGTCTTACACAGGTAATGAGACATCACATAGCAGTTAATTAACACCTGTATTAACGTGGCAAAATGCTTAAGTCCCAAATCTAGCTCTGCTAATTTAATGATATTAGCAGGTAATGTTGCATGGGTTCATTCTGTTAGCAAACAGACCAAGAACAAGAGGAGGAAGTGTGTGAGTGTGTGAGTGTGTGAGTGTGTGAGTGTGCGAGTTGACCTCACGCAAAAAACTAACGCAATAACAACCCTAAACAGTCATATTCAGCACTGAACATGACCATATAAAGAAAAAGAGCAAATTGCAGATGTGGCTTTGTACATTTGAAAGATTCACTTGGTTACTCACCAGTGGGGTACATGGGGTCCAGTACTCAGGGTTCAGATCAGTTCGGGAGCGCAGGTCCAGATAATCGGGATTCAGTTCAGTCCGAGTACGCGTTAGAGTTCCCTATAAATAATAATAAACACAACAGGGTTACCCATGAGCAGTGTACAGAACTTGTACTGTGTCTAAAGTTCTGTAGGCGATTACACCAGTTAAGCTTTGATTAGATGGTAAGCCGAATACCCTACCCCTGATTAAGATCCCAAATAACAAGTACTAATTTGTGCTTGCAGTCAAATAAATAGTGCGTGCAGTTAGTGGGCGCTGTGTGGGTGATTTACGAAGAACTCGCTGCGGCGAGTTCGGATCTCAAAAAGACTCCAGAAAGAGTAAAATTAAACTGAAACTCAAGTATAACCCTGATTAATGAGACAAGTAGCAAAACTGTTTAAAATACGATATGAACCCAAAAAAAAAGGACACGAGTGTGTGTTCTGTTCTTAAGGTATATGTGAATGAAAACCTGTGGAGAATATCTAATATGAAACCAACATTACCACGGCAATAATAAGTCATCATTTTGAGAAACATCCTGATTGTTTTGAGACACTAAGGCATAATTTAGATAAACTTTCTCATTATTCAGACTTAGTAAATGATATAATTTTGTCTTCGACCGCCGGAAAATGGGCTTACGCAAATTTAACACCTGCCTTTCGGTCATACTAATTTGCGCCGTTCCCGAAGTAACTTTCAGGCTGCAGTAAATCGCATTGTGGGTGCAAAATGAATACATTTGCATTGATTCCGCACTGTTTTTTTCCACCTTCAGGTAGAAACGTCCCAAATTGCACATTCGTTAAGGCAAACGCGCAAAACAAGACAAGACATGCAATTTTGCTCATTTGAAAGACCCAATCCTCTCTAGACCCTGTGAGTAAATCAGCTTGTACACACACAAACCTTTTAGTAAATCAGAGCCTGAGTGTAGTATAGTAAAAATAGTGCTATATAGGATTTCAGTCGCACCACAGACATAAAGTGATCACAGATCGAAACAGTCGCACAGAGTGAAACAGTGTTTTACCATCTGCTGCCGATCAGTAACACAATCCGATATCAACAGGAAACACTACATCCCTGATCCGACACGCAGCAAAGCAGCAGTGTTCCTCTTTTTCAGTGTTGCAGGTTTATTTTTTTAAATGAGTCATATTTTAGCTGTGGACAAATGAAGCGGTGACTCTTATTAATCTCCTGTATTTGTACTTGATCTGTGCTTGTTCCATTCTGCTGGGGTTCTTGTGCAGCAAATGGCAATCTAGGAACGAAACATAGGAACTTGCGTTTGAATATGCTGAAAAACAAAAAAATGTAACATTACATTGATAGTAAAGTTTAAAAATTTTTTTTTAATATATGTTATCTATAGGCTATAGCCAACCATATCAATTTGATCGCTGAGGGACATTTTGCGTTCTCGCCTGAGGAAGGAGCTACCCAGCTAGCTAGCTGCTATAAACTTAGCTAAGTTTGTAGCTAAAATTTTATATGTAGCATTACATTTATGTATTTGGTTTTCTAGATCTCCCATTGGTCAAATCGAACAGCCGTGTTAACATATTGTTTACGGTTGACCTTGTACATGCTGACAAGTAGGTGCGAGTTTTAAGCTATGTTGAAACTGTTACTTGGTGCAACTGTTTAAATGTTTATTTGTAGGTTGTAAACTTGACTGTATCAGTAATTTGCATTCACACCAGGCCAATATCTGAAACCATTCAGTGTGACAAATAAAAGGTGTTAGAAGTAATCAGGGAGGGGGTATATACTTTCTCACGCCACTGTTTCATTATCTCATTAGAAATCTTCTACAATGCGAGCAATACAAGACTGTGTGTGTTTGTTCTTGTAATGTTGATGCTGGCAATCACACATGCACATGCATCCTTTTCTTCTCTATCTTCTCCACCCACACACTCATGTTTATCAAAGGGCGGACCGGATTAAAATAGATGTATTTTATTTTATTTTAATTTATTACAAGCAGCATGTAAGCAGGTGGCAGTGCGGTTCTGTCAGCTGTGTGTGTGTGTGTGTGTGTGTGTGTGTGTGTGTGTGTAGCCTGTGAATGGGGTCTCGGCTGAATCTGGGGTGATTGCTTTTCACTGCCCGAGTGTGGCTCTGAGTCCCGGCAGAAATGTCACACCGCTGATTGGGTTCTGTCACACACGGCCTGTTTCCTGTCATACGTTCAACGCTAGGGACCTTAAGCACGGACAGTCGCAGGGACGCTATGGCGACTGGAAAGAAACCTGTGCTGTTTTTTGCGCACGCACTGCTTTTACAGCAAAAACTCTAGTTTGGTGTTGCCGGCACAACGTCCGGTTTAGGCGAGTTCATTTCATGTCTTTGCTGTATGTTAAATTAAAATGTAATCTGCACTAGATAATGAGGCTGTCTTTTCAAAGAAATCAGAGCGTATTTTTTAAAGGTGGCAGCTAATTTGATCTTTTTTCTGAAGCATCAGCTCCTGCCATCATTGCTAATGTTACATGAGTAAAAACCTTTTCTCTTTTCTGAGACCTGTTTTTCGATCTGATTCGTAAAGCAATTCTTAATATACTTTTAAAAAAAGTTCAAATTCAGGATTAATTGTCAAACACTCCATTGTGCCCACGTGTTCGAGTTGTTTCTAGGTAACTTTGATACCCGTAGCTACGGCATTAAGACTTCCCCCCAGTCGCTGTAACCATCCCTACAGCCGTCCATGCTTAAAATCCCCAATGAACAGAGGAAGAGGGGGGAAACAGCAGTTGGAGAAATGGAGGAACTGGCAATCCTCGACAGCGTCCATGCTTAAAATCCATTAGAAAGTGGTCACAAAACTGTCATAACTCATGACTGTCATAACTCATGACCACTTTCATGACACGTTTAAGAAGTTTGCAGGTGTGTGTGTGTTTGATTATCTGAGTGCGAGGTCGAACTGGAGCCGTGTCAAGGACACGCTCACTCACTAAACACTACACAACATTCACCAAAACAGCACTTGGCACTTCCCGCCGATACGGGAGATTAAAAAAGCCAGGATTGTTTACGTGCTGGGAGAAAACGAGCGCTTTTTTTCCCCCCATTTCTCTGTCTCTTCATTTCTCTGTGCCTTAATGAGGACTCGAACCGGAGCGCAGTAAATCGTGTTGGGTGTGTGTGATGTATGCCGTAATTATCTGTTGATTTACACAATGGCCTCGGCGTAATGAGGCAAAGCCCCGAGCATACATCACTGTCTGAGCGCACTGAGAGCATAACAACCCCGCTCGCTCTAACCTCTCCTCCCTCGCCTCGCTCCCCTCTTCTTCCGTCTTCCTTCTCTCTCTCTCCCCCCAACAATCATTCGTCCGCCTCAACACTTTTCTCTCCTCTCTCGCGTTCTGCATCAGGGTTACGCCGCGTCAGTCTGTGGCCCAGCGCGGCGTGCGTGTTTTTTAGTTTTTTTATTCAGCGAGGAGCCGTTAGCGCCTACGCGCTGCGTTTTAATTAATGTCACGTTGACCTGCGCCACACACTCTGCCAGTTGGCAAAACAACTTAATGCCAAGCGCCGTTCAGAGAGATGGAGAGAGAAAAACTGAGAAGGGAAGACGGAATGCACATGGGGGAAAAAAAGGGTCTAGCTTAATTGTTATTCTCTTTCAATATGAGAGCAACATATGAATTTGGCATGCAGCCTGCGTGACGGACAGACAGACCAACCATTAAAATCTTGTGTGATGTAAAACTCTTGGTTATGAAACAGGCTGAGATGGTTCTCACACTCGGCATCCAGATCTGGCTACGGATCAACACCGTTATGTTCTTCTGCGGACAACTAAATTGTGGCTAAAGACGTGCTAAAGCACACACACACACACACACTCAAGCTGGCTTTAGTGAATGTGCAAAAGAGAAGCAAGTTTAACATGGTCACATCCAAGAGTTACAGATGAGCTAATCCTTAAACTAACGACATTGAAAACTAGGTAACACTTGGGCACTGGGGATCCTGTAAACTAGGATCAATAAAACTAGGCAACACCTGTAAGCTATGGACACTAAAAACCCAGAAGAAGGAAACTAGGGACATGGAAACTAGAAAATGATGAAACTAGGCTGGAAATAGGGACACCGGAAACTAGGCTCAGGGAAACTAGGGAACACCTGTATAATAGGGACACTGGAAACTAAGAAGAAGGAAATTAGAAAACTCCTGGAAACTGGTGAGGTTGGGCATTAGGAATACGGAAATTATGAAAAGGAACTAGAGACGCTACAGTCTAGGAAAGATCTGTAATATAGGAATTCTGAAAACCAGGGACACTGGGAACTAGGAAGCAGGAAACAAGGGAACATCTGTGAATTAGGGACAATGGAAACTAGGAAACAAAAACTAGGGAAGCTAGAAATAAGAAAACAGATAAACTAGTGACATTGGACAATAGGTAGTAGGAAAATAGGAAACCACTATAAATAAGCGACACTGGAAACTAGGTAACAAGAAAACTTGGAAACAAGGAAACTAGAGACTGGAAACTAGCGAACAGCTGGAAACTAGGGACACTAGAAACTAGAACGAGAAATAAGGGAACATCCGTAAACTAGAGACACTGAAAACAAAGGACTCTGGAAACTAGGAAATAAATATCTTTATTTATATAGCACTTTGTTTAGACTCTCATCTTTTATATATAAAGCACTTTGAGATGTTTAACAAAGTAATTATGATCAAGCACATTAAAGAACCAATGTACACTCACTAATGAATTGACTATAAATATTGTGTTAGTACTACGAATCATGAAAAGTCTATTTAACAAGATAAAAGACCCAAGAGCTATGAAATAAGCTAAATTAAACAAGTATGTTTTTAATCTGGATTTAAAAACACCTATAGAGTTAGCATTTCTAATGTTCTCTGGAGCACTATTCCAGAGTTTAGGGGTGATTTAAGAAAATATCTTCCACCGGCTGAGCTGTGAGTGATGCTCAGGATTAACAGTAGACCTGCCTCAGCTGAGTGAAGCGCTCGGGATGGGATGTACTGCTTCAGAAGATCAGCAAGATACACCAGAGCTAAAACCATTTAGAGGTTAAACCACGCCTACATTTCCATATAAGAATTCAGTGACATGCGTTCTGTGATCTGCAGGTGTTGGCTGATTATAGATTTGTGTAAATCTTATTGTTCCATAAAAATATGATTCATAAAAGTATGAACTATAAATCCCGTAGCTACGTTTTCATTACTTTCAACCACCACTGAATGCATTTAATGTTAGGTTTTTGAAGTTGCTCTATCATTTCAAAAGCATAGCATTAATTTATTTATGCATGCAAATGTATGTATGGATGAAAGACGCAGTGACCTCTCATAAGCCCCGCCATTCTATATGAGGCTAAGATGAGTATATTTGCATGTGTTATCACATAGCCCACTTTACATCTCATTTTAATTCCGTCTTCATCACCTCGTTGTCACATAATCAGGAAGCAGAGCTTTGTGGTGACATAAGACTCAGGTGCTTTCAAATGACTCCGATATGCAGCAGATCATGCATATTCATGAGTGGCGCCGCCGCTGCCCCTCTGTAATGGGACTGTCCCAATCCTCCGGAACAGGAGCCGTCTGTTTGGAGTCTTTATCCTGAGATTAATCAGCTGATACCCCTGCCCTTAACACCAATCTAAGAACTCATGTTCAGAGGGATGACTATCGCCTAAAGAACATAATGTTAGCACAAAGTCACTTGTTCACTTGGTCGGCAGGTCACAGACTAATTTCCTCCTATCCATCATTTATTAATGTGCGGTGGCAGGAAGTTCAATTACAAAAACTTGTATATAGCTATAATAAATGCTAACAGCTCAGTTTCAACAGCTACAACAGTAATAAAAAAATAATGATCATTTTTATCTGTTATTATTGCAAGAGATAATGTAATGATGTTATTAATACAATGACATTTTCAATTTTAAATAGACATTTGCCTTCTCAAGATTACACTCTTAGAAAAAAGGTTCCTCAAGGGTTCTTTGGTTAGTTAAGGGTTCTTCGCTTTGTAAAAGGGTTCTACTTGGAACCCCCTCTGATAGTAAAACCCTCTGTTGTAAGGTTCTACATAGAAGAGGGACAAGCCAAAGATTCCTTTCAGGGTTCTAGATTTTTTTTCTTTTTTTTTCAAAAAAAAAGGGATCTGGCGGAATCCTATAGATCTGGCGGTTCTATATAGTGCTATGTATATACACAACACAGGATTTGCCTATCAGAGAGGTTTGAATAGAACCCCTTTTAGGAGTCTAAAATTCCTTAATTATAAAAATAAAAAATAAAAAATTCTAAGAGTGTACCCTTAAGGTTTCTTTGGTTTGTCCTTCTGGGGGAACCCTTAAAAGTTTTATGTAGAACCCTACAACAGAGGGTTTGCCTATCAAAAATAGAACCTTTTTTTTTCTTTTTCTAAGAGTGTACCTTTAAGGGTTCTTTGTCTTGTCCCTCTGTGGGAATCCTTAAATGTTCTATGTAGTACTATGTATGTACAACAGAGGGTTTGCCTATCAGAGAAGGTTTCGAGTAGAACTCCTTTAGGAAGCTAGGGACCCTTAACTATTCAAAGAACCCTTGAGGACCCTATTTTTTAAGAGTACCCTTAGGTTGTTCTTGAGTTTGTCCCTCAGTTGTAAGTTTCTACATAGAATCTTTAAGGGTTCCCCAAGAGGGAAAAGCCAAAGATTCCTTTCAAGGTTCTAGATTCAACCTTTTTTTTTCCTAAGAGTGTACCCATAAGGGTTTTTCGGTTTGTCCCTCTGGGAGAACACAGAGATTTTCTCTATCATAGAGCGTTCCAAGTAGAAGCTCTTAAGGAAGCTACACTTTAACCATCCAAAGAACCCTTGGGAACCCTTTTTTCTAGGAGTTGCACTTATACCATATTTTCTGGGATTTCATATCTTGCTAATTCTTATTCTTGCTAATTCATGACTAAATTGGATGCTTGGCAAAATCTGTTCTTAACCATTTGACCTCAATTTGACCTTATCAAAGTGATGTCTCCTCTATTCTCAGGTACTTTTGTGATAGAAGTCAATGCCACAGATGCAGACGACGGCTCTTACGGGAACAGCGCAAAGCTCGTCTACAGCATTCTACAAGGGCAGCCGTACTTCTCCGTGGAACCAGAGACAGGTGTGTCCTTAAAACATATGGTTAAAAAAATTATGTAGTGTCATTTCCAAGGCTGGTCTCTCAAGGAGATCTACTGTGTGTCTGTGCGGACGGAATGAGGCTCGCAGATCACAGCATGGGGTGAATTTATATGCTTGTGGTACAAACAAAATATTGCAAGACATTTAAAAGAGACCAGATTTAAATATTAACACAGACCTGCTAGGCTATGTATACTTTTTGTCATTTTTTATTTATACTGCTGTAAATGCCCAAAATCCCCCTGGACCCTTCCCTCACTCCGAGTGTTCCCTTTATGTCCATAACGAAGAAATTTTACCCCATGGGGGTCCTGCAATATGTTGCCCCTCCCTGCTGCTGCCCCATTTTCCCCAAACAGGACATGATTTTCCAAAGGCACTGCTGCACACCAGGCGTCCTTATATAGTAAAGCAAACTCTCCTTTGGACATTCTCTCTTGACGTCTAGATGTCTGCAATGCTTTTGGGAAACGTACTGGCAGCACTTTATTTTGCAGTATAGAAGCTACTTATGGTTTAATGTATACAGTAAATACATAATAATTACAATTAATATTAACTTACGTGAAAACTACTTGGTATTTACAGAAGTACTTGGATCTACAGTGCAGTAAATATTCCGACCTTAATGGGTAAACATGAAGATCTTACAAGTAAAACTTGGTGAAAACATTTCAAGTTGGAAATTTAAATACATAGTTTTATGTAGAACCCTACAATGTAGGGTTTGCCTGTTTAGAGAAGGTTTTGAGTAGAACTCCTTTAGGAAGCTAAGGATAAAGGTTAAATAATAATAAAGGTACAAAGGTTAAATAATAAAGGTTAAATAATAAATAAAGGAACCTATTTTTCTGAGAGTGTACCCTTTTTGAGTTTGCCTCTCAGTTAGAAGGTTCTACATAGAATCTTTTTAGGGTTCCACAAGAGGGACAAGCCAAAGATTCCTTTCAGGGTTCTAGAAACTCTTTTTCCCCTAAGAGTGTACTTTTAAGGTTTCTTTGGTTTGTCCCTCTGAGGGAACCCTTAAAAGTTCTATGTAGAACACTACAACAGAGGGTTTACCTATTAGAGAAGGTTTTGAGTAGAATTCCTTTAGGAAGCTAGGGACCCTTATCTATTTCTGAGAGTGTACCCTTAGGGGTTCTTGAGTTTGCCCCTTAGTTGTAAGGGTCTACATACAATCTTAAAGGGTTCCCCAAGAGAGACAAGCCAAAGATTCATTTCAGGGTTTTAAATTGAACCTTTTTTTTTCTTTTTCTAAGAGTGTACCTTTAAAGGTTCTTCGGCTTGTCCCTCTGTGGGAATCCTTAAATGTTCTATGTAGTACTATGTATGTATAATGCAATAAATACTCAGACCTGACTGAGTAAATATGAAGATCTTAATGTAAAACTTGGTGAAAACCTTTCAAGTTGGAAATGTAAATACATAGTTTTGTGGAGAACCCTACAAAAGAGGGTTTGCCTATTAAAGAGGGTTTCGAGTAGAACTCCTTTAGGAAGGTAGGGACCCTTAACTATTCAAAGAATCCTTGAGGAATCCATTACATCCGCCTTGCATGTGTTTTGTTGTGCAGGGATTGTGAGAATAGCCCTCTCCAACATGGACCGGGAGGTACGGAAGGACTACCAGGTGGTTATTCAGGCCAAAGACATGGCAGGACAGATGGGGGGTCTGTCTGGAACCACTGTGGTCAATGTGACCCTCACAGACGTTAATGACAGCCCGCCACGCTTCGCCTACAGTAAGACACGGGAACATTACATTTCAAGTACATTTCAAGACTTATTCAACAGCGGCACACACACACTTAACTCAAGTGACTTACAAATTAATTGAGAATGAAAACATTACGCATGTTGAATAATAGGCTTGTCTTCATCGTATTAGATCCAGGTCATATAACTATGTCTCATAATTTTTTATGATGTCGTCAGGCTTAATGTTATGCATCAAACTAATTGCACTTCTGATACAATCTAGGCTCCTACCATTTGAGCACTTACGAGTCGGCAGAAATTGGCTCGACAGTGGGTCGAATCAAAGCCAACGACGGGGACGAGGGAGAGAACGCTGAGATGAAGTACAGGATCGTGGATGGAGACGGGAAAGACTCTCTCGACATCATTACTGATGAGATAACACAAGAGGGAATAATCGTTGTCAAAAAGGTAAAGCTGGTACTGGCTTTCTTTGTATATTCTCAGTTTTAATGTGTTGATCAGGATCGAGCTATGAAATATCTATCCAGTAACTGTAGCCATGATTGGCTGCAGACTGTGCTTTACCATATTTTCCAAACTACAAGACATCTTTTTTTGCCATTGAGCAGATACTGCTATTTATACACCAAAGCAATATATGTTGTACTTTTTGCATTAGCTTAATTGTAATATGCCCATATGTTACAGTGTTTATGGATTAAGGCTTGCCGCTCTAGTAGTTACTGTAATTTTCTACATCATGTGGTAAATCTACAGTTATTTAAGCTAATTTACTAGTCATTTGCTTGGCGTGAGCATAAACTAAAAAATTTCATATTGGGATAATATTGAGTTATGAATTGATTATATTTTTGTAAAGGTCTATCTATTAGATTCAATTGTGTTTTTTTCCAAGGCTATGTTACATAACTCTCCTGTTTCATTCACTAGTTAGCAATGGATTTCCTGTTAACCCAGGCCAATCATTTGGATTTTATAGCAATACAAGTATGAAATTTATTTTAAAACACCCAGTGTATATACGTATACAGTAACTTCATCTCAATGATGATCAATATAAACAGTACTGATGGAAATCGAGCCCCAAAAGCCCTTTGCATTCTCTGGGATTCTCCTGATGGCAGGTAGGGTGTAAGAGAGAAGAGACACGAACATTACTTTTTTGGCTCAGAGTTACAAACACCAGTCATTTTTGCACATCAGGTAAAAATGACCCTGATAAAATCTCAAGTTAATGCCAGCGAAAAGTAATCCAATGCAAGCATTTCATTTCTGGAACACTCTTTTCTGTCTTTCCTTTAAGAAACTGGATTATGAGAGCAGGCGGGTGTACACCGTCAAAGTGGAAGTGAGCAACACACACATGGACCCCGGCTTCCTCCATCTGGGCCCGTTCTCGGACACGGCCATTGTTAAAGTGACGGCAAAGGACGTGGACGAACCGCCGGTGTTCAGCAGGCCACATTTCGTTATCGAGGTGAACGAGGACACGCTGAAGGGGAGCATCATTGGAACTGTTACAGCCTGGGATCCTGACGCTACCGACTACCCTATGCAGTAAGAGACTTGTGTTTTACATCAAGTAAAATACTTCATAATAGTACATACTAACTAATACACTTTACACCACAACGCTGTTGAATTGTGGATTGTGATTGGTGGTCAGGTGGTGAATTGTGGATTGTGATTGGTGGTCAGGTGGTGAATTGT
>JAOUQW010000021.1:13639952-13652644 GCA_028565825.1 Olivaichthys viedmensis
CACTTCTCAGGAAGGGAAACAAGGCCAAACGCTTGGCATGGGCTAAGACACAGCAGCATTTCACAGTGGATCACTGGGAAAAAGTCCTGTTTACTGATGAATCCAAGTTTGAGGTTTATGGCAGTAACAGAAGGGTTTATGTAAGGAGAGAATAGAGATTTATACCACAGTGGATCAAAACAACAGAGAAACATGCTGCTGGATTTTACATCTACTGAACACTTTTGGACCCCACTGTATATAAATATATATTTTATACAGTATATATATATATATGGAAAATCCAGGGAGTAACTGCAGTGTACTTCAGTAATTGGAGTGTAGTACACAGTTTCCACACACAGTACTGTGCATAAAGCAATAAGGTCGTATGTGAAAAACATACCAGGTTTTAGATATAAAGCACATTAGTGGCCAATTGCAGCAATCGTTAAACTGCTGGCCATTCATGTCAATAAATGTATCAACTCTTTTTTAACCACTGAGTAGTGCATAGTCCGGAACCAATCCTGCAATATTACATCAATAAATTGTAGCAGGTTTGATAACTATATATACAATATATATATATATATATATATATAATGTTACTTTACACTATATATACTTTCAAAAGTTTGGCTACACCTAATTGATTTAATTATCTTCCCAACACGAAATTTGTTTCCAAGACATTGAACTACAAATTTATTTATTTTTTTAAAGAAAGAAAAAAGCCCTCCGCAACAAGCAGCCAAGAAAGTGCTCAGCACGTGGGAACATGTTCATGACTGCTGGAAAAGCGGCCCAGGAGGCTCAGCATGAAACTGCTGAAAGAACACCAAGTGTGTGCAAAGCTGTCATCAAGGCTCAGCTGAAAAATCGAAGACGATCTAAGAAGTTTTTTTGGGCGCTACATAATGCATATCTGATGCACGGTACCTGAATTATTTTGTTGGACAGTACATGGTATAACATTGACCTCCTGGGTGATGTCCTGCCCTGGACTTTCTCTTTGAGGAGCATTTAATAGGTTTGAAATTGCATTCTAATGCTAATAATATCAGTGCTACGATGCTGCAGGAGCTCAATCCCTAAGTAACACACTGTCAGTCAAAAGTTCACAAGTTTGTTTTTGGTAACACTTTATTTAAAGGGTACCTACATTGGGCATTTAAGACACATTCATAAGCATTGCATACATATTTTATAAATGAATGTCAAAACTCGTGAGGTAGACAGGTTTTATGTCATATATGACTTTGTATATAAAAGAGAGAAGATTTTTATGGTTCGACTGTTTAAGATTGTTGGTGTGATTTTTTCCTTATCTTAAAGGTCATTAGTTTTTTGTTTTTACTAACAGCACATTTCTGAAAATTTGAGATGTTTTCTATGAAGTATCCATACCATTCATATTATCATTTAGCGGATATATGGGCTTTTTAAATAAGTGAAGTTGTAAAAGGTGTACATAGTGCTTCATAACAGTGTCATAAATGCAAATTTGATTACCACTCTAGTTTGAGGGCCTGAAAATCTTCTATTCAGCTAACATAAACATGTAAAGTTGTATTGGAAAGGTGCTTCATAATAGTTTTGAATGCACTTCAGTTAAAGAACTTTTAAACTCTTATATTAAGTAGATTCAGTAAATAATTTCCAAAATATGGGTAATATGACAGTAAATACTTAATAAATGCCTCAAGGCTTTATTAATGGGCTGTTAGTGAAGACAAACGAATAACATTTGACATTAAAATAAAAAAGAAATTACAAATGATTACAGCCTGGAACAGTCGAGCCATAATGATAATTGAGGGTTCTTTCTTTCTTCTTTCTTTTATGTAAAGACAAAATCAGATAACAACATAAAAACATGAATGTCACCTCATGGGTTTTGACATAAGCCTTACATAAATCCTTCAGCATTACTTTATAAAAGGTTCATGCAACGCTTATGAATGTGTTATGAAGGCTCAATGTAGGTATTAATGTGAGCTGGCTTGTGATATTTGCAAACATGAGACATCTTAATATTGCATATCTCACATCATACTGTGGAGTGTAATGCTCTATTAATAGCAGCCAGAATATAAATGCGACCCGATAGCAACGTCACGCTGTTTCTTTTTTTTATTATGCAGCCCATGCCGCGTGAACACGCATTCGATTTTTAGAAGATGATAACGCAAATCATATCATATCAGCCCTTTTGAATAGCCCTACCCAAGTAGACTATTAATCAAACACACAAGCGGTAGATTGTTGAACGATTTTGATGACCTAGCAGCAAAATAAGGCGGATGATGGATGATTTTTTTTTACGTTTGCTTCCTGAGAGAGACGGGCGACGGCCGCCTAACGGTGGGTTTGCAGTCCGCTCGGATCTTAGGTGAGAGCGGCAGAGAGACAGGTGGAGGCGCTGTGGACTGAGACTCGTACATGACAGGTGAACTCATGCTTAGCCGCCAACACGGCACATCACAGCACATCACGGCATGGATAAGAGGGGTTGCTTCGTGCTGCTCGAAATACAAATGATCCCCACGTCCACGAGTACAGCATCAGAAACAGAACAACTCAGAAAAACCAATAAACCAGATTAAAACCTACATTCGCAGAGAGGTAATATACGAGAGGTGAGGGCGAGGTTGGGCTCGATAAACACACCCCGCTGTTACGTGCGTTATCAGACTTCCACTCGCTGCTTTCACGGTTGACATTTTAAGATTGGTTTTTGGTTCCTCTGGACGCTCCTGCAGAATCCTTGAGCAAAGTTCTTCCATGTTCCGTCGTTGCTGCATCATCCATAATTCTGCCTCCGGGGTGCACCGGCCATGAAAGCAAACAATGCTACTGTAGAGCAAGCGGTTCTTCTGCAATTGTTCTACCATGATTTATTAATGCTTGATAAAATAACTGATGAAAAAAAAGCTTTGCTACATTTAAGGGATGCTAAAGAAATGTACGTTTTAGTGTTTAGAAACCTATAACAATGAAGATATGTGCTATGAAGAACAAAAAAACCCAAATCTGACAGAGATTTAACTCATCACAGAGGTCAGTGTTAATATTAATTAGTAAATAATTAATATGAAAAAAACAAAAACAACTCTTCCTGGTTCTGGTGCCTCTTCTGCTGCTCGTAGCTATTAGCACTTGATGAGAAAATATTTTAACATTTAAACAAGACCACACAAGCATTATTCAGTTTACCATGAATACATTATTAAATATTACGTCCCTTATTCGAAATTAATATTAATCAACTGCCAAAAACATAGGACCAAACACTCATGTTACGCTGTAATGTTTAGCTTAAAAACAAAAAGATTTGCTGCCCACCGAGGTCAGAGGTCAATATTAATTAGTAAATAATTCATATGAAAAAAAAATGTTTAGCTGCTAAGTAGCATGCACAGTATCTCAATTATCGTTGTTGTACATGGAATAACACTGAGCTACTGTGTAATATTCTGGATAAATTTAGTTCCATCTTTCTTTGTAGTAAGATATATGGTCAATTCCAGAATTATTAGCACCCTTCTTGGAAAATGAGCAAAATTGAATATATAAAATACCACGCAATTAGGCATTTTATTACGTTTAAACATACAGCAATGTTGTACAGTTTTATTTAAATTTCTTTGACATTATATGAATACTTTCTTATGCGTTGTCACTACAAGTTAAGCATTTTGAAATAAACACTATCTTCTATTTAAGTGTATATAAATAACTAGCAAGGGTGTTAGCTTGTTACCTAACTAGCAAGAGTAATGCTAGCCATTTCCTTATCTAGCTGACGTTAGCTAGCCGTTTGCCGCGCGGCTGAGCGCGGGACATAGCGTGGCGGTCGCCATGGTTTCCTTGTCTGTGTCACGTGAGTCATGTTAAATGTTCCCTGTATGTTTAAATACCCGCCTGTGTCCGTCCTGTATTGTCTCCTGTTGTTTGTGTATTCGCTACGCCTGTCACGGCGAGTTTGGTTTGTTTCCCCCCGATTGTTATTGATATAAATAAATATGTTTGTTGTGCAAAGCGGCTTCGCGCTTGTGTCCACCACCCCGAACCCGGACGTGGCACAGGCCTATGTTTTTGACAGCTGATTAATATGAATTTCGATTAAGGAACAAAACCTTTCAGCTATACTGAACAAGATTTGTCTTGTTCAAATTTTAAAAATGTTTTCTAACCAAGTGCTAGCAGCTACGAGCAGCAGCACTGTAGCAAATCTTTTTGTGTTTTTAAGCTAAAAACAAAAGCCTTAGCGTGCCCGAAAAACCGAACCTAGCTTTTAGCACCGCAATGATCTGTCCTCTCATTTCCATGGCGATAAGCCCCCATTCATGGTAAAACTATGCTGTATGAGTGAAGGTCTCAAGCGATGGTGGCCTTCTTTTTTTTTGTGTTTGTTTCACTGACATAACCTTCGTGACATAACCTCTATTTCTCTGGTTTTGATAGTTTTGCCTTAATTGGGAGCCATCAATGTCCTTCATGCACCTCCATGTAGCTCTGGGAGCAAAAAGAAAAAAAAGAAATCAATTCTTAACACAGGGAAGGTCTTAACCATGAGGCCGGAGCAATGGAACGTCCGTGGTTTTGGAGGAACAGGATTTTATTTTTTAACACGTGCAAAGGCCATGTATCCCATCCAGTAATGAGAGCCTGATCGATAAAAAAAAAAAAAAGAAAGAAAAAAATAAAATAAAATGTGGAAAAGCAATTCTAGCACAAACCACACTGCAATTGAATGTGTGAGGGACAGGAGTGAACAGGACTGCGGATGAGTAGATGGGTGACTTAATTGTGTAGTCACTGCAATGTCCCAGCTCTAGCTGATGTGTCCTTATTCTGTGGCCAGCCAGAGGCAATTAACTCCGCTTAGCCGCTTGCTAAGACATTGCCGTCCTGTCACACAGGATCCCTCAGCATTCGGCCGCTCCCACCGCCGTGATGCTGAGCTCTGCAATACTTTTTGTACTGGGGATTAGAAAACTGAGCGTTTTTCTATTCACGCTTTTTAGTTATTTTCTTTTTTTCATTTTGCCGACATTAATATTGTATTAACCGTGTATTTTTTACAGCGTACACCAAAGCAAGTGAGTCAGAAACCATTCAGGTGCTTATGATCTCTCATATGACTGTGACTTTACATCAAACGCAGTATGAAAATCAAACACTGCAGCGGCAAAGCAAACACTCCGTTCCTGATTGAATCCGTTGCTGCGTTGAATAATAATGGAACTGATGCGGAATATAAAAAACGTAACGTGTGAAAATCTGCCTTAAGTCCCTGACAGTGGCAGATTATGAGCTGTCTTTCTGATTTTCTCTCTGTATGGCAAAGAACATTTAATTAGTATTCTCCTAAAAAAGAAAAAAAAGTATTGACGCCCCTGTCCCAGATACAGTCATATTTTGCCAGTCAACAGCTTTTAAATGGCTGGAGTTTCCTGTGTTTTATTACAGTGTAATCACCATTAGTGCCATGGACGAAAAAACAAAAAGGTACAAAATGACAATTAAATACGGAGAAATATTCCAAGTGTTCCACCAAAAACCTAATCTTTTGTGCTTAAGGACTTACTAACAGGCCATTTTCAGACTTTAATGAGACTCTAAACGATGCTTTATTATAAGTAGGAGCACTCGGACATTACGTGCTAGTAGCTCTGAGCAGCAGTGACACCATGACCAGGAACACTAATGCAGCCGAGCAAAGTATTTACTATTAATTATTTACGAATTAATATTGACCGCTCACCTCACTGATTTTCCAAATCGTTGTCAGTAAACCGGTTTGCTTGTCGGGCCGATTTTCAGAATCAGGATGAATTCTAGATGCTTCAGCCGTCGTTTGATGTGCAGTGTGCGGGTGAGAGTGATGTCTGATCAATTTCCCAACCAATCTCTGATTGAAATGTCGGACAGTCGGATGAACCTGCCCCATACCTTTATCTTAACCTTAACCGTCATATCTTTTCATAAGACTGAAGTCATGCGAAAATTGCAAGTGTGAGACCATGTTGGTGAAAACAGATAGATTCAGTGCAAGAATTACGGGCGGTACATACATCACTGACTAACGCAGTCTCACAATTGCAAAAAACTCATATAAAAAGTTATGGTTAAGGTTTGGGTGAGGGGTGGGGTTACGATTCCATTCATACAAAATAAAACAAAATAGCTCTTGCTCTTTTTACAAATTTTGTGTAGAATTGGGTCGAAATAGTCAGATGTTTTGGTCGTCTGTCTTGCAGCGTGAGCATTCACAAACAAACCAATTTCTCATAGTCATGAATTGTTTTTTGGAAATTTGTGCGCCTGTGCATGGAGAGCGCGTTGTACGGACAAAACGCATGGAGGCCAGGTTGGTGTGACAACAACACATCATATTCCTCTGTATGATATTTCTTTATCACTCTACCATGAGCGAGAGGAACGGGAAAAATCCTTGGACACTTGAGCGATAAACCAGTTAGACTGGGGATAAAAGACGACAGTGTTAGTGTCAATTGTAAGACAGATATAGATGCATGTTGTGTGCTAATACAGGTGCCTAATTAGAGTGATCAATAGCTCGACCTTTTCCAATTAGATCTAGATTGTTTGCAATAAAATAAAAAATCACAAACATTTCTCAACTCACTTATAACTATTTCGTACCTAGATTTTCTAATTTTAGACTATTAAAAATGAGTCCATTGATTGTTTAGCCAAATATGCTAAATTCTTAGGTGTTTGAAAACTTTTGCCAGGCTGTGTAGAAAGCGGGATTTCATCCTTTGCTGATTCAGCAAGCCGAGAGTTTAGCCTAAAACAAGGCCGAAATGTTCTGATGCTGTGGTTGAGTGAGAGTTACTGAGAGAAGCTCTGGCAGCAGGCGGTGCAGCTCATATAAATAGAGTTGAGAGACTTACCCCCCCCCCCCTTTTTTTTCCACCTGTCAGTACTGAACCCAGGAACACTTCAGAACGCTTCTGGACAAACATGGAACTTAATGAGGCAAGACAGCTCCAGGCTGAGCTCACGAAGACGAGGATGGAGAGGAGAATTAAAAGAAAGGGCTTGTGATGTGATGTAAAAATAAGAGGGAAATGTGGTCAGATTTCGTTTAATTTAATACGAATGACATTGTAAGAAAAGATACGAACGCTAAAGCCGCTCCTTACCTTAACCTTAACCGTCATATCTTTTCATATGACTTAAGTCATGCGAAATTGTTACAAAATCAAGTGTGAGACCATGTTGGTGAAAACAGATAGATTTAGTGCAAGAGTTACGGGCGGTACATACATATGTGGCTAACGCAGTCTAACAAATGCAAATTCGTAAAAAAAATTGCACAAGCCAACTCGTATATAAAAAGTTATGAATGGGGCGGGGCTACGATTCCATTCGTACAAAATAAAAATAAATCACTTTTACGCTTTGTTAGAATTTCTACGAATTTTGTGTGATTGGGTTGAAACAGCCATCAAATAGGAGTATCTAGAAAACAAGCAAAAAGTAGAAAATTCGAAAAATACAATCATAGAAAAAAATGGGAAATAAATAAAATAAAATAAAACAAAAAGAATAAACCAAAATAAACCAAAATAATTTAGCTTGTTAGAATTTCTATGAATTTGTCGGATCAGGTTAAAGAATCAGCCAAATAGGAATAGCTATTAAATAAATCAAAATAGAGCATTCACTAAGTACAATCAGAGAGAAAATGGGGGGAAAGAAAGTTAGTTAGTTTTTAGGGCCCTGATTTGCAAAACCATCGTAAACTTATTGTAAAGATCATCTAAACTGGGAGAGAGAGTGTTCAATGCAATGCTCGCTCTACCATTTAACAGTGATCTTTGTGTTGCAATGCTTTTGAGAAACTCAGTCTAGAACGGTGTACTTAAAAACCCACCAAATCAGCATAAAATAAAAGACAAACAGGATATTATCAAAATATAAGTTGTCTCACGACGGCAAATACAAGCCACAAGTATGAAAAGTAACAATTATTTAGGACGACAGAAGGAATTAGCTTTTCTTCCAAATTCTTTTATATGAAATCCAACAAAATAGTTTTCGTTCGTTACAATTCCTTTAACATTTTGTGTGAGATCAGACTGCACACTTCCACGAGAACTGTCCTCATCCTCTAGCACATGGACTGGCACGATATTGATGCGTGGGCGGGGTTGACGTGTCTCTTAGACTCAGAGCACTTTTCATTCCCTAAAGAAATCTGGACACGTCTCAGTCTACCAAAGGAATTAAACGTGCCTGTCAGATCTTATTTGGTGAGGCAGACACTGAGGAAAAATTTAATTCTTTAATATTTAGTTTTTGTCTTTCTCACCATCCTCATAAGCATGGGCTGTTTTTCTTTCCCTTTCTATACTGCATTGTTCTGGATTGTCTTTCAAATACCCTTATTCTAATGACATTCCCATCTGTTGCGAGTTTGCGTGCAATCCCCCACTGGCTCTGGATCAAAAAGTAATTTTTTGACATTGACGCCGCTTTGCTTTAGTGCGTTTCTTGGCGTGTTTGTATAGTGCGAAAAGGAATTAGCACATTTTCTTCACATGCTTTTATGACAGTGGCACTCACACTGCTCCATTTGCATACTGGGAAAAAATGCATGAATCCAGACGCCACCATCTTCTGAGATGATATGACAATATGATGGTAGTAGCTAGGTAACTAGTTTTAGCATTAGGCTACTGTGACCCAGTGAACGATCCCAGAGTCAGGTAAAGCAGCTAAAGAGCTACTCAAGTAAAAGTACCGTTAGTTTAAATAATATAATGACTCGAGTAGAAAGAAAAGAATTCATTTAAATACCACTACTTGAGTAAAAGTAAAAACTGCTCAAGTAATGTATTACTCATTATACAGGATCAATTTACATTTCAGAACACACCATGGTGATAATGATGATGATAGGTACATTTACATTTACAGCATTTAGCAGACGCTCTTATCCAAAGCGACTTACAGAAGTGCTTTGTCGTCTCCATCAAAAAACATATTCTCACACTAGTACAAATAGGCCATGGTCTAGTAGTACCCTAAAGCTAGAACCTGCTGTCTGTAACGTTAATGTTATGCATAGCATCCTCATTTTTGCCTTGCGAAAAAAAAAAAAGCCAATTAACGTGAATAGGGAAAAAGGCATTCGCTTCCATTAGTGGTTAATTTAGTTCATCTACACGCAAATTTAAGTCATGTCCGAATTTTGAGCCAATAGAAAACAAGAGGGCGGGGCTGTGGTCTCTTCAGTGTGTAAAAAACAAAAAATGGGGGAAATGCTGATTTTTAATTAGCAGTCACACTGAACTTTTGCTTGCAAAAGAAAATATATATTTTTAAAATAGCTAGCTAACTAATGTTGGCACTATGTTCCGCCCGAAATCACATCGGGACATGCTGTAATCGCCTGATTTTTATTCCACCCAAGCAAAGAAAATAGAGATGCGATGCAAATGTTTATTAAAAAATAATTATGTCGTGAATTGATGCAGCCGTGTTATAAATATTCAAATCGGTAAATATTTACGCCTCTGGTACATGCTATAAGACTATATACAGTGCATCTCTACGACCTTTTAGTTTTTTTCTGAAGTGTGTGTGTGTGCATGAGGTTGAACCGAGATCAAAGGCTTTGGCCTGTCTCCACCAGAGGCTTGTGTGTGATCTCGTGTTTATGCCCATGAACTCTCAGTCTTGCCTCTAATGAAGCAAACTGAACCTGTGACTTTGTTCCAACATGCCCTGATACAAAGAGCGTTTCTGCTGCGTGTGCCGGGAGGAGGATCTCGCACATATACACACCGTGCCATCTGCTCAAAGGTTAATCAGGGGCAGGGATTCCCACACATGCGGGAGCCGATATTGAATGGAGGGAATAACATATGCACTTTGGTGGTTAAAGCTTTAAGCCCACACACATAAATAAGAGCTGAAGAGCGTGACCTGTCATAGCGCGCTGTAGCTGCACCATTAGCATCCGCCATCAGTGGCTTGGTTGCTTTAGAGCTGTAATTACGCCGTGCAAAGCAGCGGGGTCACCGTTAATGGTCCATATACGGAAGTAGATAGTGCTGCTGTGCAGTTATGGATTGCTCAAACACACAAGTCGCTACAGGAAGCCTTAAATGTTCCACTCTAAAGGCATAAACTAAGGGCCTGATGTGCTAAATTGTTTTGGGGCTGATTACATATTCCGTTCGATGTGCTAAACTTTGGGAAATGACCAGCGGCCTGTTTTGCAAAGGATTTTGTCTGCATCCTAAAACCACGGGTAAATTAGCCTGTGTTGTACAGCCAGGTTGTCAGGTGAGCGTTTTCAATCAGCAACTCCCCGTGTCGATACATTCAAAATATAAAATCTATATACACAAGAATAAAACAAGTGTACACAAAGTGTCCGATGTTGGCATAAATATATGCAGTATATAGGATGTGTCACGAATTCGCTGTGCGGAAGTGCGGACACATGCGCGAAGCCACTGAGAACGGTAAACAACATATTTATTTTTACACAGACTCAGACAGGGGTTAAACACGAACATACATGCAACAGGATACAACACAGGATGGACACAAGCGGGTTTTTAAACACTTAGTAATCACAAACAAACAACATGCAGGTGGGGACAATCACATCACGGGACAAAAGACACGGAAACACAACATAAACAAAAGGCGCGTGGCCGCACGCGTGACAGAGCCCCCCTCTACGGCGCTGCTCCCACAGCGCCCCAAAAGGCAGTCCTGGGGGGGCCACGGCGACGGACACCCGGGGGCCACCCACGGCTGTGTCTGGAGGCCGAGTGGCGTCGCCATTTCCGAAGCCCGGGGGCGGCGCTACGACGTCCTCCTCTATGTCCTGTGCTCAGCCGTGCGCGTGACAGGATGTTTTATGTACATTCATGGAATATTAAAATATGGATTAATAAAGAAGTTCAGGTGTATAAATTTACATATGAGTTGTGCAAATCTGCATGGTGCAATATTTGAGTAATGTACCAGTACAGTAGTCGTAGAAGTGCAGGAATTTTTAAACATAGGAATTAAGTGCGAGCCACTAGTTCCTGAGGACTTTTTTTCGCATCCCGACAAAGCTCGTCAGAACATCGGCCAATTTCAGGACCTTTTTGGGCAAATTTGGGGAAACTGCTTGTCCACTGGGCTGTTTTTGTCATGCAGATCTGGCAACCCTGGACATTGCACATGCTGTACATCACAAACACATACATACATTGTCTCACATCTAACAAAGACATTCGACACTAAACAAGACTTTTTTGGCATTGCAAATTTTTTCCTTTCAGTAGAAATGCCCCAAATTACATATTCATTAAGGCAAACGCGCAAAACGGACAAGACGTGTTATTTAGCTCATGTGAAAGACGCAATCCTCCGTAGAGCGTGTTAGTAAATCAGCTTGCACTTTTTTTCGGGTGTCAGCAAGTTTGCACGTGTTTTTACACAACCTAACCTTTAATAAATCCGGGCCTGAAATGTTGGTATGAAGTAAAAGTCTTCTTCATTTTGTGCTAAGGGTGTACAAACCTTTGTACTCTACTGTATGTAAATTAAGGCATACCTACACATACACACATCTATGTTCCTAGTCCACCACAAACATCCTTGTTTTCACAGCACGAATGACTCGAATCACCATTTTGCTGTGTTTATGTACTTTGTATTGCTCTCTAGTACTTGGACCACCTCTCCCGTGGGATTGTCATATATATATGCAAGTCACAAGCAAAGTGTTAACCTGCGAGCCTTGAGACAAGTCTCAGGCTCAAACAGATGAGATCAGGACGAGTGGAGTCACACATCGGAGTGAGCGCTGTGTTAAAACCCTGCCTGCTAACTTCAGCCTAACTCCACACAGCCGCATGAAGTCATTCCTCCAGCGTACGTTTGAGTGTGTGAAATTGTATGCTACTTGATAATAATTAGGCATGTATGAAACAACGGCATCTAACATGTAAATGTGTCGCTGATCAGAATTCCAGTTCACGCAGAGACTTCAGAGCTTCACAGAACAAATGAGAGCGAACGGGAGTTTGCTCTTGGGATTCGGCTCCATTCACACGGAATACAAACTACACTCATAATAATTTTTAAATGATAAACTGGCCTGCATTTCCCCACAAAAATACTGGAACTGGGTTTAATGAGATAAACTAACTAGAGGCAGAACACAAGGCAGAGTCGAGCTATTTTCTCGACGCTCTGATTTTCGGTCGGGATTAGATGTACACAGGTTGTTGGGGTAACTCTTTTCTCTCTCCTCCCCCGAGAATATTCCAGCCCGAATTACCTCCTGCTTTTCACCAAACTCAATGCTGGTTGGATCATTTTAGTCCCGTCCGGATAGACATCTCTGATTTTACAGCCAGATTCTGTCGCCTTCTGTGACAGTTTTTTGGCGCTTCTTTAGTCATCTCTTTGCCCGTGGACGAGGAGAAAATATTTCCGTCAATCACAAAAATGGCGTATGCACTAGAAAAGTCTCTAAAATATTTCACTGCTTTCACTTTCTCTCTCCTCTGTCTTTACTGGGAGCTCGTTAGAAAGAAAGAGAAAATAAAGGGAATGAAAAAAAAAGACCGTGATTCAGCAAGCTGATTAAACGACACCATGAACAGCTCCAGCCGCTATAAAGCCTCACTTTATATTAACACACGCCCCGATAT
>JAOUQW010000021.1:13656039-13676509 GCA_028565825.1 Olivaichthys viedmensis
CAGCTTACCAACATG
The DNA here is from genome assembly GCA_028565825.1 of Olivaichthys viedmensis. NCBI lineage: Eukaryota > Metazoa > Chordata > Actinopteri > Siluriformes > Diplomystidae > Olivaichthys > Olivaichthys viedmensis. The sequence continues at coordinate 13,656,055 of JAOUQW010000021.1, forward strand.
CTGGGATATGTGAAGAATTAATTTCACTGTACTGTACTTGTATATGTATATGTGACAATAAAGGAGCATTCTATTCTATTACTTAAGAGAACGTTATTACCTCAGAGAACCACTACAAAGTCCACTTTCAGGTTGTTTTTCAATAGTTCATTTCTTAACTTTCTACTTTTAAAATTCATCACATGACAAATTCCCTTGTGTGTGTGTGCAAAAACACGTGCCATCTTGATAAACACCCTAAAAAAAATGTGCAAGCTACTAACAGGGTCTCTACGGAGGATTGTGTTTTTCATATGAGCAAAAAAGCACGTCTTGTTCGTTTTGCGCCTTAATGAATATGTCATTTGGAGCGTTTCTACCTAAAAGTGTAAAATAGAGGGCCAACTCAAATAGATGAATTTAGCACCTGCAGTGTGATTTACTGCAGCCTGAAAGTCGCTTCAGGAACAGAGAGTGAATGTGTAAATTAATACGACCGAAGGGCAGGTAATACATTTGTGGGAGCCCGTTTCATGTATGTGAAGAAAAAATAAAACCATTTATTATGTCTTAATAACAATTTAAAAATATCACACCCCCACACAAATGTCCCACAAGCCTGTTTCAGCATCAACACAGTAGGTGTGTGTGTGTGTGTGTGTGTGTGTGTTTTTGCCATGTCGGGTTGGAGCACCATGGCGAATACTGTAGGCAACACTTCAAAAGGAAGGTTCTTATAAAATAGGTCAGCCCACATTGAAGGATTCATACGTCAAAAGGCGATGAAACATTAAAAAGCAGCAGGAGCGTTTCTGTTCAAAATGAAACTCGCCCGTTTGGAGAGAGGTCACTTATCACCAGAACTCAGCGGTGTTGCGCAGAATATTACCTGAGTAAATTTTTAAACACTGGCCGAACTCACAAGCCCCCTGAAGAAAAGAAAAGGCAATGGATATACACACACACACTTGTAATGCTGTGCTTGTGGGGACCAAATGTTCTCATAAGCACAATAACGTGACAAATTGACTTGGGAGCTCCTTTTGCTGGCTGTCAACATGCATTTATTTTACCGTACTGAAAATAAGAATGGGTTCACTCCCTCTCTCTCTCTCTCTCTCTCTCTCTCTCTCTCCCACACACACACACACACACAAACACATGAATATATATGGATACACACACACACACACACTCAATGGGCCAAAATGTGTTTTCCATCCAGGGAGCAGGATTTTGGTCCCCACAAGGTATTTTTGTATTTTGATACAGGTGTGTGAACAGGATATGATCCTAATGAAGAGCTGAAAGCAAACACTTTTACATTTTACACTGGAATTTAACAGTAATTAATCAGGAAGGGGTTCATTACTTATTTTGGATGCCCACTTATTAGCTATGAATTACTGTCTAATATGTGACCCCCTATACTCAAGTGTTAACAGAAATTTCACCAAATCCAGTGACACCATTTGAAGGCTAATGCGTGTGAATGATATGAAGCCCAAACATTAACAGTAAAAGTAGAACAATAATGTCCTGGGTTCTGAATGTAAAAGAGGATTTATATTTATATTGCTGTATTTGTGGGGATCAAATGTGTCAAAATGACTTTTGCTGACCCTCAACATGCATTTATTTAACTGCATTAAAAATGAAAATGCATTCTCTTTTTCACACATCATTTCTCATGAGCCAAAATGTGTTTCCCATCCAGAAACCATGTCTTTCATCCTCTTGATGATGGCGGGCAACTAAAAAACAGGATGCCGTCCCCATGAAGAGATGAATATAAACACACACACACACACACGTATTTCTGTAGTTGTGGGATGTCCTCATAAACACAGTAACCTGACAAAGCGGAGGTGTTTTTGCTGGTAGTCATGTTCACATGTATGTATTGTACTGTATTTAAGAGACCTCACAAGTCACAAACACACACACACACGCACACACACACGTATTGCTGTAATTGTGGGCTGTCCTCATTAATGTCCTCATAAATGTCCTCATAAACACAGTAACGTGACAAAGTGGTGGTGTTTTTCGCTGGTCCTTAATTCACATGTATTTATTGTACTGTTTTTAAAGCGACCTCACAAGTCTCACACACACATGCACGCACACACACACACATGCACGCACACACACACACGTATTGCTGTAATTGTGGGCTGTCCTCATTAATGTCCTCATAAATGTCCTCATAAACACAGTAACCTGATAAAGTGGAGGTGTTTTTGCTGGTCCTCATGTTCACATGTATTTATTGTACTGTTTTAAAGAAAACTCATAAGTCACACCCACACACACAAACACATGTGCGCACGCACACGCACACACACACACACGTGCGTGTGAGATGTGAGAAAATTTTTAAGAGGGATCCTTTCATGGGGAGACTCCATTTTTCTTGGGGTTAACGCACAAACAAACACATTCAAAAGCACATTTGGGGGATGTGTGTGTGTGTGTGTGTGCGTGTGTGTGTGTGTGACTGCGAGCTCCTGCTTTATAAATCTGTAGATTGTTGGGAAGACAGCGGATATCCACCTCCACCTCCGTTGGTCTGCTGCCCAGCGAATGAGTTTAACTGTGCCAAGCGGGCACACTGGATCTTCACACACACACCCACACACACACACACACATAGTCTTGATCTCTCACGCTCTGTAGTCACCCTCGCGCACACACACACACTCACACACTCACACACACACACACACACACACACACAGAGTCCACTCCTCTCAGACACTGCAGCGCTCAGAAGTGGATTCAGGCTCTCAGATCAGAGACACAGAGAGAGAAGGAGAGAGGGGGAGAGATAGAGAAGGAGGGATAGAGCTAAAGACAGAGAAGGAGAGAGGGGGAGAGATAGAGAAGGAGAGATAGAGCTAAAGACAGAGAAGAAGAGAGGGGGAGGGATAGAGCTAAAGACAGGAAGAGGGAGAGATAGAAAGAGAGAATTAGAGAAAAAAAGGGGAAAGGGTGAAGAGAGTGAAATAAATAGAGAGAGTAGGATAAAGACTAGAAAGACCAATTGAGGAAGGAGAGAAAGCAACAGAGGGAGAGAGAGACATAGAAAAGGAGCAATAGTGAGAGAGGAAGAAAGAGGAAAACAAAGAGAGAAAGAGGGAGAGAGGAAAAGGGGTGAGAGATGGACCGAGAAAGGGAGAGATAGAAAGAGATAGGAAGAGAGAAAGGAGGGGCAAGAGAGGGAAAAACAGGGGAAGAGAGATAGACAGAGTGAGGAATGAGAAGAAGAGAGCAATAAAAAGGGAAAGACAGAGAAGGAGCGAGGAAGGGCGAGAGACACCGAGAGGATGTAAGAGAGGAAGAGAAGGGAAAACGGGAAGAGAGAGAGAGAGATAGAAAGAGCAGGAAGGAGAAAGAGGGTGAGACACAGAGGAGAGACAGAGAGGGTGAGCGACACAGAGAGGAAACAACAGAGATAGTGAGAGAGGAAGATAGGGGAAAAGAGGGGGAGAGAGATAAACAGAGTGAGAAAGAGAAGAGGAGAAAGATAGGGAGTGAGGAAGAAAAGGAGAAACACAGAGGGAGAGAAACGAAGGGTGAGATACACCAGGAGTAAGGGATACAGATAGTGAGAGAGGAGGAAAAGGGGAAAACGGGGGGGGGGATAGACAGAGCGAGAAAGAGAAGGAAGACAGAGAGAGAAGAGAAAGAGAGGAAGTGAGGAAGAGAAGGAGAAACACATAGAGGGATAGATAGATATATAGAGAGTGATAGAGAGAAAGGAAGGGTGAGAGACACAGACAGTAAGGTGTAGAGATAGTGAGAAAGGAGGAAAAGGGGAAAACCGGGGGGAGAGAGAGATAGGGAGCGAAAGAGAGCAAGGAAGGACAATAGAGAGAGGGAGAGAATTGAGAGAGAGAGAGAGAAAGAGCAGGGAAGAGAGTGTGAGAGAGGAAGAGAGCACGAGCGAGCGAGAGAGAGAGAACATTAAAGAGTGAATAAGAGGAGCAGAGAGAGGCGTGTGAAAGCCGCAGCGTGTTTTCTTCTGGACCGAGATCAGATCTGTGAGACCTTCGGACTCCAGCGATTTAAATGTGATGAGCTCCTGAGGGACGGATAAAGGTACGTGTGGATTCTGCAGCTTTTCTGCTTTCAGTCAGGAGAAAGGAAAGCTCAGCTGATAGCGTGAATAGACAGAAATCAATGTCCTAAGTGAAAGAGAATGAGGACGGCTTCGGTGATGGAAAGCTCATGCTGACGGTCTTAAATCGCGCTTAGCCTCTGAGGAGACACTTTTTCATTTGGGCTCGCGGCGCTCGCTCTGACGTGAGGGTCAGACGTGACTGATGTGTTCAGGTGTTCCTCGCAGAGTCCTGCAGCTTTTCTGTCCTTTTCTGTCGATTTGACTGCGGAGCCTGAGGGTGAGGAGGCTTAACTCACCGGCACACTGACAGGTTGCAGATTTACGCTGCTAGTTGAGCGGCAAATAAATAAAAAAGGCCAGGATGCCTGGAGCAGAGTAAACAGGCGCTGAGATTGGGGTAATTTTTTTTTACGTTGCAACCCGGTGAAGTTTGAGAAAGTTTTGAGAGGCACTGCATCTTTTAGTGTTGTATCCATTGCTGGTTCATTTTGATATTCAGTTTTTAACACTCCAATACATTTGCAGAAAATCTGATGACGCTGTGGCATCAAGAAGTCGTAATCAGCCAAACTTAAAGGTGCAATAAGTAGAATTTTCCAGATTCCAGGAGACAATGTGATGCGCATCTTAATTTGTGATTATCAATCCAACGTACTAAAGATACATTTAAAGCAGCCGTCAATTCAATACGATATAATTTAGAGCTGTTTAAACAGGAGGCAGTGGTGTCTCAGTGGTTATGGCATTGGGCTACTGATTGGAAGGTCATGAGTTCAAATCCCAGCATCGCCAAGCTGTCGCTGTTGGGTCTTTGAGCAAGGCCCTTAACCCTCAACTGCTCAGTTTTATCCTGTCACTTTGGATAATAACGTCAGCCAAATGAATAAATGTAATGCAGTGTAATATTATGCAAATAGTTCAAATTTATAAAATGGCAGTGCTAGCTTTGAGAAGTGAGAGACCACACCTCCTTTATGGGACTGACAGGCACAGAGGCCACGCCTCTTTCACTGAGACTGACAGGCACAGAGGCCACGCCTCCTTAACTTTTCCCTGATACACGCTGTTTTGAATCGGTGCAGTTGCATCGTAAATAATAAAAAATTTGAATCGGTCAGTTTGTACAGCATTATTTGTTACACATCAGCAGGAAAATTAATCTGAACAGCAAAAGCCGTTTTTCATTTCTGATGTCTTGACAAGTAATTTCTCAAGCCATGTGAGACGCAGGTTGGCAGTAACATAAGAGCAAAACCTAAAAACTATTACTCCTATCCCTTTTGCAATGCTGCATGGCACTAATGAAATGAAAACAACAGTGGTAATAATAATAATAATAATAATAATAATATTACTAATAATAGTGGTAATAATAATAATAATAATAGTGGTAATAATAATAATAATAATAGACCTAATTGTTTGCCAGGCAGCTTGTTTTGATCATTATTTGTAATTCGAACAAGAAGAAGGACATTGTGACTGTGGCTTCAATGTTGTTAAGCTACTTTAGACAGTTTTATTGTACTGTTAAAACTGTAATGTAATGTAATGTTTAATGTTCAGTTTTAATAGAAAGTTTTCATGTATCTAAGTTTTGTAGAGTTACTTGCGGCTATGCTAACTACATTTTTCACAGCTTGCACAGCACTGCGTGGCCCACAAAACCAACCATAAAGTAAGGGTTTAATAATAAATGTCTTGGCTTATTATTTAATTGTTATTTGGTCACTACAGTGAAATCAAACAGGAAATGTATGTAGTATGTAGTTACACAAGTGAGGAGTGTAAATATGGACCCCCTGGGGCTTCGAACGACAGATTTAGTTCAGTCAAATCACTTGGCGTTAGATATACAGTAGCTTGCAATAGTATTCAACCCCCCTGGAAGTTATCAGATTTGTCTGAATTACAAATGATAAATACAAATGTGTGTGTGTGTGTGTTCACATTTGTGTGCCTTATTCCCTTTTCCCTTTTATCACAAGGCATGTCCATGATTTCAAAGGAATTAATTCCTTTAGTGCCGTGCAGCATTAACTAGCTTTGTTCCTCGCCGCTGTTTTGGACAGTTCTCCTGAGGAACGCTCTCACTGAGAGCCATTGTAAGCAAGCATAGCCTTGGCCATGTCTGTATGTGTGTTTGTGTGTGTGTGTGGAGCTTTGAATGCTGCTCTGTGAATACCAAGGCTGCTCATTTGAGCTTTATCTAGAAGGTCCACCGATTCTGGGAGTACGAGATTAGCCACGGTGTCCAAGGCTCAGAGGGAATGGACACACAATGAAACGCACAAATACCTACATCCGTGTGACAAACTGGACGGGGACACGAGGGCTATTTAAACAGATACTAATTACACAGACAAAGCCAGGTGAGGTGAATCACATTACGGGACAGGGACAATTACACACAAACATAAAGCACGTGGTTGCGCACGCGGTGGCTGTCGCCATGGCAACCGCCACACTAGGTCACACGCACAGCCTCGCACGTGACAGAACCTCCCCACAAAAGGCAGCCACAAGGGGGGCCTGAGGGGCCCAGGCCCGTGGGGCCAACGTCCATGTCCGGGAGAGCGCTCGGCAGCCAGCACTGCACGGGGGATCAAAATGGTCCTTCTTATTGGTCTCGGATTCTGTCACGAAGTTGACAGGTTGGTGGACACAAGCGCAGAGCCGTTTTCACAAACAGGTAAACATTTATTCCAACGACACACATACAGAAACTACACGTAACCGTAATATTAAACAATCCAAGACAAACTGGACGAGGACACAAGGGCTATTTAAACAGATACTAATTACACAGACAAACGAGGGGCAGGTGGGGTGAATCACATTACATGACAGGGGCAATTACACACAAACATAAAGCGCTAGGTCACGCGCACAGCTCTGCACGTGACAGTTGTACATCATGTGTTTTATATAAAATCTCTTACATGGTGTGAAATAGATTAATAAATAGTGTGTGCACTGTATACATAGTGTGTAGTGTGTTCTCTTTTTTCCTTTTATCGCCCTCTTTCTCTCTGTAATATAATGTAAATAGTGTAAAAGGAAATATGAATGAAATAAGAATGTACATAACAGATATACCCAATACATAGTTAAACAACACAATGCAATAGGAATTAAAAATAGAACACAAGTAGCTGCAGACAGAACTGTGCAGATCTGTGCAGAACTTTCCTCGCTGCCAGCCACTGAATTCAGAAGAGCATAGATTAAAAGTGGTTCGGCTCATCCAGTGAAGCTCCCACCGTGAAGTCAGGACTGGATTTGCCTTTGTAGCTGTGGACGATCCACACCACCTTGCCACGAGCGCAGTGACTCAGAGCCCTCGCTCTGGGAGTTGGTTTGTCCTTGCACTTCTTCTTTGCAGAGGTGAAAGCTTTTGAAATGTCATACCAGGATTTCTGAGAAGCCGCTCGTCACCCGAGTTTAAAAGCGTAGAATCTTGTGCTTAAGGCTTGGTACCATTAGTGCGAAGCCATCTGGTTGGGTGCGAGTAGACATAGAGTTGGGTGTTTAGTGGCATCTTCGAGCTCCGAATCTCTGATAGGTTCAGAATTGGAACCTGCAGTCTTGTGTTTAATGATGTGATGCCCTTTACTGCCACCAACCCCATTTAATACAAAATTTCATAGGATCCCATCTAACAAGATGCCCTCTGAACGCCCTTAAAAGTTATAAGGATGCTATTTTGTAGGGTCCAGTAAACAGTACAAAGGACTTTCCTTATGACGTCCTCAGAACGTCCCAAGGACATCTTCCTGCTATTATAGACACATTAATAAAGTTCCCAAAACGTCCTTCTAAAGTTTTTCCCATAACGTTATCCAGCAGACCAAAATTGGACGTCCGCTAACGTTATGAGGACATCCCTTGTTACCTGGGAATTCTAGTGAGAGTGATTCCTTTGGATTTGAATTTATAGTAACAGCTATGAGCAATGAACATTGCCTCTTAACCTAACCTTAATCGTTTATAACTTATAACTCGTAATATAAAAGTTGTCACACACAGATTTTTACGAATTTAAGCCGTTGTTTCAACCACATACTAATTTTTGTCATTCTTAACATTATCATATGTCTGGAGGGAAGGATTCATGAGACCAAAAAGGCTTTAACGTTCCTTTTTTGATGGTTTGATGCCATTTGATGCCGCTTGATGCCATAAAAAACGTGTTTTTTTTCAGTGAATGGCAAAACTCTAATTGTTTGATCCTTTTCCATATATTTAAAAAAATGTCTATAAGTTGGAAAGCTCTACCGTAAATATTAGGGGTGCAACCATTTATTCGTTTTATCGTTGCATTGATTAAATGTCCTCTGCATCGATCTTAAAAGTAAACTAAAATGATAATTGATTGTTCATACTGGTCGAAAATCGATTTTAAATGTTAAAAATCGAATGAATCACGACTGAAATGGCCTGCTGGATGTTCTGGGAAATGATAGTATAATAGAGGCAAGACACACTATTCCTAGTCATCAGGTTTTTTTTTTTTTTTTTTGATAAAAATGCATCCTCAGCTGTACCATTAGTAATAAGAGAAGGTGCAAGACTGCAACAGAGACGGAGAGGTAGGTTTTAATTACAGCACATCTACTTTCCAGTGACTGGCAAATGCAAAACTATGTTCCCCAAAACAAAAGTTATTAAAGAAGTGCACATGGGCAAGATTGGTTTAACTTTATTGCAAGACCTTTGTTCAGAAACTGAATATTTTATTACAGGATTCCAGCCCTTGTAGCAAACAAGCTGCTTATTTTACTCACACATCTTGCCTTGTGCATACGCTATCTGATGTGTGAAAAGGGCATGCGAGTAAACAGCGCAGAACATTATTAGAGAGAGTGAGACAAATTTTGTGTTTTATTTATAGAAGCCCCATATGTGCACTTTGAAAAACAAATAGCAGCTCGTCATCTCGCCTGCACACAAACTGAAACACAGCGATTGCACTATGTGAAATGGCTCATATTAAATTATCGAGTGATTTTTGGAACAAGCGGTAATAGTGTCAAAGGACTTGAAAAAGGAAAGTTAAAGATTATACTCTGACGGAGACTGACAACAGTAATGCAGATGTCATGCGACAAGCGCCACGCACCCTCTGTTGATGTTTGTACTTCCTGTCTTGTGATTGTTCCCACCTGCGTGCCATTTGTTAGTAATCAGTGTTTGTATAAGAAGCCCTCTTTGCCCGTCCAGTTTGTGCTTGATTGTTTAATGTTACGTGTCATGTTGTTAAAATAAATGTTTGTTTTTGAAACGGCTTGCGCCTGTGTCCTCCGTGGCGCCACTACACCGTGACAGCAGAAATATGCCTGAGAAATATTAGAGGAAGCCTTTTATTGCTTTATAATTATTCTTAAAAAGCTTGAATCGCTGAATTGAAATGCTGTTTATTGTATTGAATTTAATCGAATTGTTCATAATTAACCAAAAAAGCGTTTTAGAATCCACTCGTTGGATTTTCGTGCACATTTTCTGTGAGATTGGAATGAGTGGAACAGTACGGCATCAGGAGTTAATATCCATCCAGTCATTTCAGTTCAGATGTTGGCACGGATCACTGAACAGAGAATCTCAGCGTGGGAGTTGAAGATGGCTTGGCCCAGGGGAGAAAAAAAATGGCATTCTGTGTTTCAGTGTTGGCCAGAACACAAGAGGGGAGAAAAGTAAAATCAGAGTAATCAATTAGTATCTGATGTTCCATGTTCTTGCAATATATTCTTTAATTCATCAAATGTGAGATGAAGAAAAACTGGAAGATTACACATGCTATGGAACGAGCTCTGAAGGTTTACATGGTGGATTCGGTGTGCTTGAGCTGTCGATAATATGGTAGATATGGTAGAAAGCTTTGAGTACATGTATCTTGGTGTTATGAACACCTATATGCCAGTATATATCGGAAAAAAAAATGCTTAGTAGATTTTCTAATTTGGAAAATTAGACGCATGCATGTACTAAATTACAAAAATGTATTCTATAGAATACATATCCCTCCCCCCAATCTTGGCTCCAACATGTTTGACTTCAAGAAATGGGCCTCATTGTCTAGTTTATCATCCTCGTTGCCGTAGTCGGCAGGCGTATAGGCGAAGAAATCTTCAACAGCTGAAAACGGGCTGTCATCAAAGTTAAGGTTGTCCTCCATAATTAGCTCGATACCTAAGCTACTGTCAAGCTACTGTCAAGCTACTGTCGACCTAAGTGGCGTGCACAGACTTTGGCAAGTGCAGGGGCTAATGTGTTTCAAAAGGGCACTCTGGGGGAAAAGGGGGTCCCATTAATAAAATTATAACATGTCAGTATTTGTTTAGTATATGAAAATACCTTTATAGAAATAAAGTTGTTCTAATATTATAGTATTCTGTATTCAGATCTGATATTTGTGGTGGGAAAATCATTTATATTCAAGAAGTGTAACTTTTTTTTGTTGCAAGCATTACAAGAACAGACCTAATCAATCTCTAATAAATTTTTCCTCTGTTCCTTCTCTCACCTCTGTCCTCTCATTCCTGTCTCATCTCTCCATTTTCTTCTTCCTCCCATCACTCTCTCACCTTCTTAAAGTTTTTAAAAGTTTTTATTCAGGAACAGAAAACTAGACACTTAAATTTTTTCAGTTTCTTTGCACGCAGCTTGGGTTACGCTGTGTGTTGTAACCCGTGTTTTTGTTTGATGTTCGTCAAATAAATGTTTGTGAAAACGGCTTTACGCCTACGTCCTGTCTTCCCGTGACCAAACAGTGACAGTAGGGACATAATATAAGCAGTAATAATAAAATCTAAATCATAAGAAACAACATGAGAAAAACAAGAATAAAAACAGGAAATCATAAAAAAATAGGTTTTATAAAATATAAAATAAACTGTAATAAAAAGTCATTAAAACAGAGGAAATCATAAAAAATAGAGTTTATAAAAATATCTCTTTAGCTGCTTTTTTTTTTTAAAGCAATCTTAGAATAGTAACAATACCTGTTATTTCACTACATTTGAATCATAACCACTGACATAAAAAAAACACTGAAACTTGCCTATCTGGCTTGCAAAACATTGACATAATTAATCTAATGCATGCAAAATGTCCAACCCCCAACCCGCGGATAAAAAATCAGGTCAAAAGTAGCCCAATTCTGGCAACCCTGGCAGCGTACCATGTCATGGACATTGTAAAACATTATCTAGTTTGTATTTTGAAGCTAAGTTCATGCTGTAAATCAGAGAGGTCAGGCCAAAATAAAAGTTCAGGCATGACGGAGAAGCAGCAGCACTGGGACGTGGGCCCACATTGACTGTGTCCTTCACACGAGACAGCTGGGGAGCAAATTTGCCGTCCTTCAAATCCGCTAATCATTGAGCAAACCTGGTTGATTGCATAGATTTCTGAATGGTTTTTCCCTTCCTTCCTGACAGAACTCCAGACATCTCCTTTAGGAAAATCTCATTTGGGAATTAAATCTTTGCTTAATACATTTCAGGCTTATCCTTTAAGCAAGTACTTGTAATATAACTCTGAAGCTAAATCCAGAAGTAAGATTTCACAAATCCAGAGGAGTGAAGCATCAAAATGATGCTACTGATCTGAGACCAAGGCAACCCAAATGCGTGTTCCCTGGACGCTGCGATGATTCACGATGAAAAACGAGCAACGTGAGGTGAACGACCAATATGGTGCAGTGTTAATAATAATGAATACAGTCATTAAAAACCAATCTGTTCACTCTCCACATCTCTCTTTTTGGATTTAGAAAATGGCTGTCTTAATATCTAATGGATGCAGAGGGTCAGGCCGTCTAACACACCGATGCACAACATATTACAGATTTATCCCAAATGTACAATGAATAGGCCACTGTTAGTTCATTTTTGCACCAGGTTTAGTTTCAGAAGCATAAAAGGCAGCTACATTTTGCCATCACATAACTTGCATATAACTGTATGCTTTGTATAACTACATAACTGTTAACTGCAGTCAGTTAGCTGTTTCTAAGGATAAGTTGTAAACCATTAAAACTGTTCAAAGTTGGCATAACACGATAACTGTTGGCTAGTTAGTGCTCATCTGGTCCTCAGAAGGGGGAAAAAAAAAATCAGCTGTCCCTTGTAGTTAAAGTTGGTATAACGTGATAACTTCTACCTTTCTGGTTCAACTCAACAATTGAGAAAAAAACATGGGAAAATAGGATTTTTTTTGGACTGAAATTGTTAACTTTATGCTGAAAATATTGTTTCTGAAAATATTGAACAAAGCTGAAAAAATGTAAAAAAATAAATAAATAATTATTTTCCATAGTTAAGCATTGTATCTACTGCAGATATATACATTTTTTATTTTTTATATATGTTTTGCAAGTTATTACTGACACATTTTGTAATTTTATTATCAAAATTTCTCGCTAGTAAGCTTGTAAAAACAAGCCGAGAACAAATCAGTCGAAGGTGCGGATTCTAAACTTTCGATCGTAAGATGAAGAGAAGTTATTTTGTTATTATTTAAAGTTGCTAAAAATAGATATAGTTGCAGGTACAGTGAGTTCTTGTCAGTGATAACAAGATGTTTTTTTGGCAATTTTATGTTCATTAATTTTCAGAAACAAATGGAAAAGTTGTCAAAAGTGCAAAGATTTTAAGCTTTCAATGTATAACACGTTGTTGTTTGTAGGTAGATGCACAGCCATTTTATTACAGACCTTCACATTTTTGCCAGGTTTTTGTCATTTTTCGACATCAAAGCAAAAGAAAAAAATCCTCAAACTCAAACTAGTTGATAGCGTTTCATCGGATACTAAGGCTGCGTCCCAAATCGCATTGTACCATACTAAAAAGTGCACTACGATAGGCACTAATACTGTTACACCATAGGTGATGCACTACTTTTCTATTTTAACATACTATTTAGTATAGTTGTATGTGATTTGGGACTAAACCCACAGCAAGCAAGTGCTAGCAATAATCTTAGGAGAAGATCTGAGGGGGGTTATACAGTTTTTGTTATAAATAGTTTCAAAATGAGTGAGATATTTTAAATGTGCGTTGCTTGGATTTTATTCACACCTTCTTCTTATCTTTCTAAATATTTTCGATGACAAAGTTCTTTAGTAAATATATGTACATTTGTAAAGATGATTTTGTGTTTTTTTGTTGCTGGCAGATTTACAGTTCATATACAGAATAGACAATAAGATCAGTCAGATTAATGATGGGTTTGTATTGCAAAAAAAAAATCATACTATGCCTTTGCATTTGTTTGGTGTTAATCAATGAAATAATGACAAAAATCAATCTGCAATTCTAAGGACTTCAAAGTCCAGCAATGTTCAGCAAAACTGGTGACGTTGTGTCTTTACAAGGAGGTGTAATCAGCTAACTTTAAAGATAAAATATTTATAATGTCCTTTTAAAATCCTTAGTCAGTGTTGAATGCTTCATGTTGAGGGGAGGTGAAGGAATTATTTTTATTTTTTTTAAACTACACAGAAAGCATAAATAATTAAACGCTCGATTCACTTCAGCCAATTCTCCAGACACAATTACACCATTCATGGGTGTCTTCGGCTTTGATGGTGCGTTCGTGTGGATGTGTTATATTGCATTATTGTGTTTTTATTACCCAGCATGTCCTCATTTGAAGTTGCCTTTACAAAGAACATTAATCAGTTCCCAACTACAAGGGAATACAGCATTAAATAATGCTTCTGAAGTGAGAAACAAACATCCCATGTGCCTTCCCTGGACACCGCAATCATTCACTGTGAAAGGAGAGCAACGTAGAGGCGGACAGCCAATATGGAGAAGTGTTAATAATAATGAATGCGGCCCGAGAAAGCCAGCAATCTGTTTATTCCCGCTCTCTCTCTCTGTCTGGGCTACATCTTAATTTTAATATCTGGCGGTAAAAATAGCATCATCAGTCGATTTTCGGAGGATAATGCATGTATCATTTGCCTATTCGCACTAGTGCCTATGTTTAATATGTGACAGAGGCAGCATATGTCGATGCAGCCCACTTTAGACGAGCTAATCCCTGCTCGCTAGGCTTTGAATTTGATTAACTTTAGAAAGAAATCTTGGCTTGTTAATTAGAATCTATGTTAATCATAGTTGTGGTTTCTAAATTTAATTATGTGGTTCCCAAATCTTGCTATCCCACCCCATCTACCCTAAAATAGCACATGGCGGACATATTAGGTCACCAGTTTAGAGGATACATGACTCAAATGTTAGTTACTCGGCTTTAGCACTAACATTGAAGTGGCATTAATATGAATTTGCCGTTTGGATGACTCAAATTTGGTGGACGACATAGCGTGATCCGACATGTACACCATTATACCACATTGTTTCCTATCTTCTGAACTATATCGTTTCCTGTAGGGTATAAAAGCTCACGAGTGTTAAGAAATTGCTTTTTGTCAGTTATTAGCCCGCATATGTGGGTGTTCTGTCAGCGCTCCTCCTTGGAGATTCCTTTTGCTTACCTCTTAACTTTCTTGCTTAGCCTCAAGCTCCATGCTAACAATAGCCTATTTTTTTCTAACCGAATATGACAGTGCAGGTTCAGTGATTCGGCCAGCTGCGGCCTACTGAAAATCCTGAATGTTTATTCAGCAGTAAGCAGCTTAGTTCAGTAACTACGCCAGACTGCTAATGCGTAGCGCCCTAAAGCAGTTCTCAATTGTTCATGCTCCAGCATGACGACAGACTTTTGTGCATCTCTTACACATCAGGCAAGACTGTATACTCCTGAGAAAACTAGGGTTTATACATTCAGGTGTATTAAAAGCACAGGGTTTTTTTTCAGTAGTATAATATGTTGAAATGTGATGCTGAGAGACAACCCACTTGTTACTTACTATGCTAGTTACATTTTTAATTCTTCCTGCTAATTTACAGTATTTTAACTCACAACATAAAGCAGTTAATGTGTCCCCAACCTTTAAGTAGCCTACATTATTGCCATTGTTTTGTTTTTTCTCTGCTATAATGTTCCCTCTGCTATAATGCTGTTGAGATTTAAGCACATTTTCCTGAGAGGTCTCAAAATCTCTGAGTGTGTAACTTGTCGAAAACAACGTTAAGGTGTTCCTGCGAAAAACATAGCCGCTGACACTTAGTGTCCTCCTAACACGAGTTCTGTCACTGCTTCTGAACTATCATCACCTGCTGTATGAGGCTGTCTGGCAATTAGCATAATGTGTTTCCTCAGAGGTATCAAGCACAAAAGATTTGCCCAGAAGACTTTTCACACCCTTAACTTGATCTTAAAGAAATGCATCGCTAAAAAAAATGGGAACTGTGCTAACTAGCTGTCATTTTTTAGCTTATTAGCATTGTTGAGTGACATATCTTTTACTGTTTTTAGTCACATTAGCATTTATGATTGATGCATTCTCCTCCCTGTTATTAGCCACATTAGCATTTATGAGTGATGTATCCCCTTCATTATTATTAGCCACATTATTTTTAAGTAATTGCAAAAGCAGGATACTGAGGTACTGTAATATACATTAGGAAGCTAATTACCATGAGCATTCTCCACAGAGAACTATGCTGAACTGTGCTATATTTTGAAATTATAATTTTGAACTTCACCCCAATATGCCCTCATTGCGTTGTTATATCTTCACTTGGTACACCAACTTCATGCCAGAGGCTTTCCATCCAGAGCGTTAGGTCTTCTATTTCCTGACCCTGAGCCTCCGTGCCAGCAATTTTTTTTCTTCTGGTGCTCATGACAAACCATCTGCATAATCAGGCCATAAGCATCCTCACTACTCAAGCAGGACCGGCTCATTTTAGAGACGAATGCATTGCAAACGACCGATGCATTACCCACTCTCCTAACTCACTCTTGAGTCCTGCCAATAAAAAAACCTTACATCTCTAAATTTTCCTGGTTCTGCCTGTATTTTTACATGCCTGTTTCCCAATCCTCTAAATGCAAAGTGTGCTAAATGCCCTCAGGTTTGCTCAGATTCCCTTTTCTTTGCACGGTGATCCGTAAAAATCCTTCAAGTTAAGATTACATCATGCCTGAAAAGGCTAAAAGATTTGCTTTACAGCCCCAAAGACAAAACCGAACTTGTTACAGAAAGGATATCCCATTTTCCACCCCTCTATACATATGGATGAGCTCGACAACCCAATAGATCATCCTGGACACGCTCCGAATATGAATGGAAATGTTCTGATTCATCTAATCTCTTCTTTCCTATAGGTGGAACGCTGGAAAATTCAAGGCGCCCTGGATGTTCATCAATGTCATCGAGGCACCGTGGCATAATTTTACCCTGGATTTGGTGTTCATCAGCGTCCAGCTCTCAGAGTTATTTGGTATTCAGAGACGGGTTCTTCAAGCTGAAGATCTAACCCCTAAACTTTTTCCAATGCTCATGGGGAACTGCTTGTTGCTGTTCCTCTGGTGTCTCCTGGACAAAAGCTTTGTTTCTCCAACGCACCCTTCTCAAACCAGGTGGGGAAAGGAGCACCACATGGGGCTGAGGGACCACAGGAGACATGGCATGGGAGGGATACAAAGAGTCAAACGAGGATGGGTCTGGAACCAGTTCTTTGTGCTGGAGGAATATATGGGATCCGAACCACAGTACGTTGGAAAGGTAAACCAGCTATCCTTTTTTTTTTTTTTAAAGCGCTCATGTGCACTCTCAGGTTCTGATTTAATAAAAAGTTTGATTATTTGCTTGCGCAATCTGATAAATTGTGTGTGTAGATAGAACGCGTGTTGTGGGTGATTTAAAAAATAAAATTGCATAAATTGACGTCATGTGCAAAGAAGGTGAAGAAAACAATATTTAAATGAGGTTTTTGCGTGTGTGTTAATTGTCCTCGATAGTCATGACGAGTTCAGATCTCAAAGAGACTCCCGGAGGAGTGAAACTGAAACATAAAACTTTCCACTAGAGTGAATCTATATTTTTCATTGTCTTAAAGACATTTTGATAAAGGCACATGTATACATTTATTTCTGAATCAAAGTGTATTTTAAAAATAGTTTTTACTTACTTAGTTTTTACTACAAATTAAATTGTATCAGTTTATCATTTAGAGCGTTAGGAGAAGCCTATTTGGGAAGCTTAAGAAGAGCCTCCTGGGTGAAGCTCCCTTATGAAGCTGGTTGAGAAGATGGCAAGAGTGTGCAAAGCTTCATCAGGAACACTGTTAACAATTTAAAATAGAAAATAATTTGGATTTGTTTAACACTTTTCTTGGTCACTGCATAATTCCATATAATTCCAAAGCGTCACTTCACTTGTGTCTGAGACGGTTGCCTTTTGTTTGTTTTTTTTTTTTTTTTTAATTATGCTTTCTCTATCAAGAGTTTTAGAGTTGATAGACGGTTTACTGCAAAACAGTGAATGATAAGTTGTCAGCTTGGTGGGGAAAATGGCTACATACTGACACTATTTCTCATGTAGCAAAGGCTTTAAAAATGACCCATGTGTGGACTTTGGTGGAAACGCAGGGTCCCAAAAGAGCATTTTATCGCATTGTGTGTGCTGATTGCTTACTGATTTATGTTGACCGCAGTGGTCTAATCGTCCATGAGGGATATTCTATTATCCATAGCTTATGGTGGGGTAACTTGGCAGTATAACTTTGTAACCATTGCGAACACTGATTGTGCATTCAGCGCGAAAGGCATCAGGTTAAAGGGATTTTATACTCTCTCAGATGTTCCAAATCGAATATCAAGGCGCAGTTGTTGAGAAAGCCGAACCCGGGCACTTTTAGCTCAAATGGGATCAGGGCTAAATTGAATCGTCTTCGGGCAATAACGTCGGGCCTAGTGAAGTTGTATCAGGGAGGACAAGGGATTGCCACACGATATTGGTCACGTCAGATCTGCGGCAGCTGTGTTATCAAGTCTCCCGGCCTTCTCCACTTTAAGAGCCCCTCCAGATGACACTGATAAAGCCGCGGCCCGCGACCACTGATTAATTTAACCCAGAGAGAGCTGGCAGCAAGATGAGATCAAGCTTTAATTGCCAGGTTTCAGTTGACAGGCTTAAACAAGCTCTGTCCTCCTCTAACCTGGTTTAAAGAGAACCGGAAAGGAACATTCAGGAATGTGAAGAAGGTGGTCAGCGCTCATGGATTCGTCTCATAATCTGGCTGTAGATCAAATAATTGAACATTTGGATGAGGTATCTACTTTGAGGCATGAAGGAACACTTTTGAAAGCTCTCTCTAATAGTTAAGATGATCTTCACACTGCAAGACTTGAGGATGAAGAGCCCAGAGTTATTTTGATAAAGGTGAAGAAGACAGATTATCATATCATTGATATGGAAATGTTATGGAGGATGAACAGCTGAGATATTTTAGCAACCAGATCTCACACAAAATTCATAGGAATTCTAACAAGTCAGAGCGATTTTGTTGGATTTTGCACAAATAAAGCCATAAGAAAAGCCAGGACCATCAACCTTAACCTCGACTGTTTGTAACTTTTCATACAAGTAAGCTTGTGACTTCTTATGATTTTTCAATCTTGTGACCATGTTGTTTAAGAGGAGGGACACTAAATACATTTATAAAAGCTGAGCTCACATGGTCTTAGAATCACTGGTTCTTTGCGAAGTTTAACACAAAAGTGGCCACCTTGATGTATCTTTAAATTATAGACTGTATATTGGTGATTTATTACACTGTCATCAAGTGATGTGTGTCCTCATAAACTCAGCTTTTTTAGTTCTGATAGTTATTGAACAATATAATACTCAATATAAAAGATGAAAATACTCCGAGGCAAAAACATACAGAAAGACATGATTGAATGAATAATGTGGAACATCAAAGGGAAGTATGACACACCATTATGCATATTTGCTGGAAAGCTCTGCTTGGTAGTTTAACATGGAGTTTGAAGTGTGTTGATATCTCAAATGGGTGTAAAGTTATAAAAGTCTGAAGAGCACATGTTGTTCTGCCCTAAAAGATTATGACACCTGAAGTTGACCACTGATCCTCAACCAATTTACACTGGACGTTAACACTGTAAGTAAACAGTCGAGCTTTTCCAGATCCTTCAACTGCAGTAATTCGTATTAGAACAGTGTATTTTAGGCAATCAGAAGTTGAGAGAAGCAACTGTGAAATGTAATCAAAGATGGCACCTCAGGAAACTGCTGTACACTGTCATCAGCTATCTGAGCATTTGATACAAAGTGATAAGTGAAATGAATAAGGAGTAAGTGGGAAAAAAACTGTGATTCTAATCAGAACTGAAAAGCAGGA
This sequence comes from Olivaichthys viedmensis, assembly GCA_028565825.1. Taxonomy (NCBI): domain Eukaryota; kingdom Metazoa; phylum Chordata; class Actinopteri; order Siluriformes; family Diplomystidae; genus Olivaichthys; species Olivaichthys viedmensis. The sequence continues at coordinate 13,675,444 of JAOUQW010000021.1, forward strand.
CTACACGGCAGAATCAATTTTCAAATCAATTTAAATTTTAGGTCATTTATATGGCGCTTTTAGCAGGTGCTAAAGCAAAAACTCCCTCTAAGAACATTGGGGAGAAATCTTGAGGGGAACCAGATGGTTCAATTACAGCTGTGGTCACCTTCAGAGTTTATTGACGTTCTCTATAGAGGTTCAATCCACACTGGCGAGTTCACTGAACGAGAGAAATGGAGTTCTTTAAAAGAAGTACAGCGTTCACAGGTTGTGCGTTACGTCATATCATGGAGGCAAACCACAAGATTTCGGTATTAGTTTGTTTTCTGATCATGTGCAACATATGGAGGTCTGGAAAGCTTTGGAGCATCTGTACCAGATTGCAGGGAGAAAAACTTGAGACTTTCAGACTCTCGGATTGCAGAGCACTTTGGGAGTTTGATTATACTGCACAGCATGTGCAATTAAGTAATCGGTTAATTTACCCCGTGCTGAGAGTCAGAGTAAGAGCGGCAGTGGTAGTAGCTCAGTGATTAAGGTTCTGTTACAGGGACTGGAAGGTTGTGAGTTCAAATCGCAGGACTGCCAGAAAAATATATAAAGGTACAAATTAATAAATGCACATTTACATGCTTGTTGTGGCTTAGCAATGTATTTGCTCTTGTAATAGTGAGGGTTTTAGTAATATAGTGGTGTGGTAAGGGAACTATCAAATACAACTACTGGAATTTATGCTATATTTACAGCCTTACCCTAAATTATTATTCGAAATGTATTTTGACCAGCTGCATTTTAAAGCCATTTTTCATCGTGAGCTCAAAGACGTTTAAAGGAAGGGAAAAATATGTCTTTGCCAATGTTAATGGGTCATCTAGAGTCTAGAATTTTGGCCAGAGTGAAAGGTTTTAATGCATCCTTCTGAAATTGTAGGAAAGACAACTATTGTGGTAATATACAAGACGTCAAACTTAATATAGACCAAAAAAGGACGTACAGTACTGTGCAATAGTCAGAGAGCACCCTTTTGTTTATTCAGTTTTCAATCAAATGGTCATTCAGTATTTATTGTTAATGATTTGGTGGT
>JAOUQW010000021.1:13676609-13688122 GCA_028565825.1 Olivaichthys viedmensis
ATTTATGCAAATGAGCTCCACTTGCATGAAACAGCTGGAACGTACTGGTTTGATGAAATTGGATGAATGGAATTAGCAGCAGCGTGAAACAAAAGTTCAGTATTACAAATGAAATATTTACAGATTTCATACTGTAACTTAGTGTTGAAGACTTTTGTGACTTAGTGTGAAATACATTTTCCCCATCATTATTGTTTGTCACCAAATAATTAACAATAAAAAACTACTGAATGACAATTTGATTAAATAAACAAAAGGGTGGACTTTTTCACAGTACTATAAAATTAGGGGGCAAATCAAGCCAGACAAGAACAAACCAAAAGGTAGACTAATAATTATGGGCCAATTTACGTCAGATCAGTTTTGGACGTCCACTGATGTCTCTGGTTAGTCGTTGCTCACCGGGATCTATCTTTTAAAATCCTAAAAGATTCTAAAAAGACAGAGATTCCCACAATTTTTGACTGACTTTTGGTATTTTTATAGCGACTGAAATACCACTGGAGCTCACACATTACTCAACTTTTAAGTTGTTATGGACCCGAACTGAGCACAAACTCCAAACTCGCATGAAAACACCAACTTTTCTATTACTTAGAGACGCCGATAGCAAAACAGACATGGAGGTGTCACACGATTGATTCAAGGCTTCATTGTACAGGTACTCGTACTCCTACCACAGCTCAGTTACCTCCATTGCAGCATGCTAATGCCTGACCGGCAATTTTTTCCCCCTCTTTTTAATCTACTAATTGTATTTACATTTTTTTCGATCTCAATTTTCACTAGATCTTGACGGGATCCATTCAGTTAAAGTCGTTGAGCAACATACGCTACTGAACTGCGTTCAGAATAAATTAAACATGGTTGACTTGACACACTCCGACTCGCTCTGACTGTCCTGAAACTTAGAGCCTGTTGCCCCTGGCACACTTCTAGATTCTCCATGTCAACTGTCAACTCCGACTGCGCCCAAAAAACTGCAGACTGGCAGTGTGTCGACCAACACAGACTCAGCCTGAATGTGAATCGTGGCTATAATTGGGCTATAAGTTGAACAATGTAACCCTTGGGACAAGTTAACCCTTGGTCAAAAATGACCACTATGTTTAACAGCAGAGAAAACCCCTAAATGATATTTTTTCAACTTGAAATTTCGTGATTCTTCCCAGAGTGACCCTAGCATTAGACAAAGTGAAACATTGCCTTTGTTTATATTTCCATGAAAGCTGTACACCACCAGGGTACAAATATTGTCCTAGGGTCATTTTTTATCCTTAGGACAAGGTGAGTATCCAGAATGTTAAGACTACACAAGGGTTAAACACGTTGATCCTTGCTTATGGAACATAAATAAAAGAATGCAAGTAATTGCTTTCATATGAGGTGCAATCTGCTGTCTACACTAAGGATCAATTATCTCAGTGGGACAATTTGTTCTCTCTGCGTGACCTTTAAAATTAAAATTCATCATGCTACTGTCATTAAAAGCCTAAAAAGCACTGTAACTTAATAAAGCCTTGCAGGACTAAACTTGCACTTGACATCCTCGGCAGTGTGAATGGAGATTGAACGAGATCCGTTCTTTATTCATAACCCCGACCTCAATGAGATCCTTTATAAAAGATTAACCGTATGAATAAAGCCGGACACAGAGCCTGTTTTATCCCCCTATTATAACTCGTGGATTATCTTGTACCTTAAAGCCGGTTCATCGACCTGGGCTAAGTAATGAATTCTTCATTCGATGGCCCCTTGTACTCCATCTAATGGGTTATTTTAATTAACTTGACATGGCTTACATGCTGATAGAGGGACTGCAGATGGACTTAGCCGGCTTTGTTCCTGCAAGCACACGCTTCCACACTGCAGAGGTGTAGCACACGGTGACGGTGAAGTACGTTCTTGTCACTGTGAAGTAGCTCCGTCCATTTGCGTCCATTTGCATCCATTTGCTACATTGCAGAAATTGCAACATCTTTCATTTGAAGGATTTTGAAAGACATGTACCAGGCTGCGTCTATTTATTCAGGTGGGATGGTGCCTGTTTTAATCCAATCCAAGACTGGAGCTAATCTAGTAATCTAGTTCCACAGGTGTTCATGACACCTACATAAGCCCTTCATGACAACTGAAGTAAAACGTATGATGGTCTGTTGGGAATAACCCTTTTATAAATGTTGATGAAGGTTTACTTCAGTTTTCCTGAAGGGCTTATGTAGGTGTCATGCAGTCGTATGTAGTCAGCATTGACGAAAGCAGTCCTTATGATTGTCTGTTTAGAATAACCCTTTTATAAATGTGTATGTAGGACTGCTTTCGTCAATTTTGCTGTCAAGTTGACATAACACTTGATTTTTGTTGGCATAAGGTTGCGTTATGACACTTTCCGGGCTGACTTACGTATGTTAGAACGTCATGATGACTGACTTCGTAGCTTAGTGCACACCTGGTATATCCGAGTCACATAATGGTGGTGATATGACATAGCCTGCCAAGTGAGGTTAAGTGAATCTCATAATTCTGCTTATAATATTTTTATGAATACTTATGGCAATGCCACGACACTGTAATGACAGAGCTATGTATGTTTACAGTGGGAGTGGTTTTGATGTTTGACGTCTCAGATCACCATTATATGACTCTGACATACTGTAAGTGCACTGAGCTACAAAGTCAGTTGTCATGACATAAGTCAGCCCAGAAAGTGTCTTAACATGACCTTATGTCAACAAAAATCTGTCACTTGAGATGTTATGTCAACTTGACAGAAAAATTCACTAAATCAGCATTTACAACAGATGGTGCCTGTTGGAATAAGCCTTTATAAATGTTTATGTAGTTTTACAGTGTCAGTTGTCATGAAGGGCTTATAAAGGGATTTAGAGTAGGTTTCATGTAGTCTTACGAACACGGCCCTTAAGTAAAGTGTTACCGATTTCTGCTTAAAACAACAGAAATAGGAACAATATTAATATACAGTACATTGTTTAAAAAATTATATATTTTAAACTGAGATAACACTTTGATACTTATAAACTGTTCAAATGTCTCAATGTTAAATGATACCATTTTTTATCAGAACCTTAAAATGCTAAACAGTACATGAACCCATATAACAAAAGTATCAGTCGTAACACAGCCACGAGAGACATAAGGGACTTGTCACCTTTAAATGTCAACGCAGTGTTAAAGGTATAGTCAGTGATTTTGGCAGAAGTTAAACCGAAGCTGTTTTTGCAATCCAAAAAAATACAGCACCTACCATCAGTGTTCTGTCCAAAGCCCGAATGCTAGTGCAGGAGGCGGAGCTTTCTTAATTGACAGGCAAGTAGAGACGCTTCCTCCTGATAGGTTGGATGTTGTTGGTCCACATCATGTGTTTTTCCTCCCATTTACAAAGTCTGAGTATATTTTATTGTGAGAACTTAAAAATCCCTAACTGCACCTTTAACACCACCTCAACTGTTCAAATTATGCTTGAGTACAGTATCTTATGATGACCCTTGTGCTCCTGTGTTTTTGGGCGATGAGCTCTGGCTCATAAATCTTCTTACTCTTAGCTGTGAGCGCTGTAGCACTTTTTCGTCCTGCTTATCTCCGCCAGCGTAATGTGATTTCCAAAATGTCCTTGCTGAACTGACGCAACATGATGAACCTTGCAGCTACACAGTGACCTGGATCGGGGCAATAACCTGGTGAAGTACACGCTGTCCGGAGAAGGAGTCGGCTCCATTTTCACCATCGAGCCCAGCACGGGAGACATCCACGCCTTGAGGAGTCTGGACCGCGAGGAGAAGCCCTACTACATGCTGAGGGCGCAGGCCGTGGACGTGTTCACGGGGAGAGCCCTCGAGCCAGAATCCACGTTCGTCATCAAGGTCCAGGACATCAACGACAACGAGCCCAAGTTCCTGGAGGGCCCGTATTCGGCTAACGTCCCCGAGATGTCGCCCGTAGGTAAGTCTGAGCTCCTTCGCATCCCTGCAGGAGGTGAGAATCGGCAAATGTGACTCCCTAAAACACATCTCGTGAGTGAGGATTGCAGGCTTTGCTCTTGGGCAACGTTGTGAAATCCATTTTTTGAACGACTCGTCTTGGTTCCATTAAATTTAACGGCCTCCCTTATCCCACTGAAATATGGATAAATGTGATTAGGTTTTGTTCATGAATACCATTGTTGAAATCTTGGAGACAAAGCCGATTGTATTTCTTTATATAAGATTAAGTATTTTATGCATTATCCTTTAGTCCCATTCAGAGCATGAAGCATAGTGGAGTTATCATTTTGAAGGCCATTCTCTGCTGTCAGTCCTGTTTCGACCAATGTGAAGGAATCTAATATAAAATACTTTAATGGCTTTATTCCTTTGGGGTGGTATAAACTCTATACTGAATATACTACTACTATATTTTTCTAATTTCCTTGGTACAGCATGGCTTATTTTTAATACACGTCGAGGCACGGATATTTTGAAGGCCATTTTCTGTTGTCTGTCCTCTTCCTCCTACACATGGTGTGTAAAAAACGGATATAAACTAGATTAATTGCCAATTCCCTTAGGTCTCTATTTGAAATTGCCTGCTAAATCTACTATTTGTATTTATAATTATAAGTACTATTTCCAGGCAGCCTCTTGCCTCCGCATGGCATATTTTTGATTGATGATAGGCCGCAAATATTTCCCTGAAATTTCTGCCCTTAGTTGACTTTGTAAAGTGATAAGATTTGGCCACCGCTTTCTGTCCTCCACTTCTCGTTACAGCATGTTTTAATTTAAGAGAAAGGCCTCACGTCTAATCCTCCAGACTTTAATCTTAAAAGCAGACACTGTCCATGAGCAGGGACATTTAATTTAGGTTTCAAGCCTGCTCAGAACACAACAATCCTTCAATAAAAAAAAAAAAAAAAAAAAAAAAAATATATATATATATATATATATATATATATGACAAGATATTACAATCCAATATTTTTTTCAGTATTTTTATCAAGTTAATAATATTCATTAATAAAGTTAATTTACAACTAGAAATGGAGTCACGACTGGTAACTGGTATTGTTTGTAAAATTAAGGGTTGCCATGTAATAACTGTTTGCTAACACAAAGAATAAATTAAAAGAAAAAAGAAAAAAAATCTGTCGGTGCAGTGATTGCTACAAAGACGTACAAAGACACACAAAAAAACAATGTGCATGAATTTCTGGGTTGCTAACAAAAGGTTCGCAACAGGAAGCAGGAATCCGATAGATTCTGTAGCACATGGATTTTAATGTACTACAGAAGCACATGGATTACTGGATATATTACAATATATTTAACAATATGTTTAAAATACATTGTACATATACTGACATATATTGGTAACTATATCACAACATATTTCTATTGCGTACGGTATTCTAATGACAGGAAAATGGGTTTTTGCACATCCATAATGCGATCATTTGTAAAAGATTAATGAGGAGAACGTTGCATGGGCTGATCCTTAAAGAAACACTCTCATTGACCACTCTGCAGTAGCTGCTAGTGCACATTGGCTCCTGCTTGCAATGTCACTCTTTCTTTGCCTGTGCATGGTGCAGAGAATCGACACAGAGCTTCGTTATCGACTAACTTCCCCATTTCCCCTGTGAATAATCCACACAGAGTGGAAGGTCTATAGGTTTTTTTGTACTTTATATACTTTAATTGTAAAAAAAAAAAAAAAAAAAGGCATTAAAGCATTGCACTTTGAGCATAATAGAAATTTACTAAAAATACACTTACATGAAAGTAATAGTATACTCAGTCATTCTTAAGTAAAACTTTTGTATAGCGTGTTTTTAAAGTGTGCTTAGTAATTGTTTTTAACACACTTTGCAAAAATATACAAGTATCTAATGTGTGTTTTGTGAAATAAAGTATACTATAATATAAATAAGTGTAGCAAGCATTTGAGATTAATATATTTTTAGCATATTTATTTATAAGTACATACATTTGTTGAGTATATTTACAACATCGTCAAATTTCAGTATATTTTAAATACAATTCAGTGCATTTATTTCTCACTAGGGAAGTTGTGAGATGACCCATAACCTTGAACCTTTTAAGAGGTTCATTTAGAGTTTCCTGGTGCATCTTCTTGCAAATGGTGCAGTCTGGAGAGACCATGCTGCACCAGATGATCAATTTGAAATTGTTTAGTTGTGCTGATTACGCAGCTGTTAAAAAAAAATACACAACATATGCATGTGCAAGTCATTCGCAGTTTGCATTTGTATCCGTGTTGTGTTTGAACAGGCACATATGTGATGCGGGTCACAGCCACCGATGCGGATGATCCCACGTACGGAAACAGCGCCCAGATCGTCTACAGTGTCCTACACGGGCAGCCCTACTTCTCAGTGGATCCTAAAACCGGTAGGAGGCTCCAGTAACTTCATTACATTTAAGAGGGGAATTCATGTAAACTAAACTATATCTGAGCCTGGCTGGTCTATGATTAGAAAACGTAATTATGGCATTCGGCGGATTGATGTTAATAAGTCTTGATGTGAGATGAAAAGCTCGCATGAGGCAGGAGCCGTTTCTGATAAGCTGCCAACCTCCCGAGTGCGTCCACAAATAAAAGTCTTTGCTTTGGCATTTTCTTGACCCGCATTTTCTGATCAAAAGGTGCTCCCTGTGAGAGGGAAACTATTACGGTTGATTAGCCTTTAGCAGAATGTCAAATGCTCACCTTTTATGGCGCAGCTCTTAGGGACGTTGATTAATGAAGAGCTATTAAAAAAACGTATCTCTCCATCTCTGCTGCAGCCATCAAAGAACAATTTAATTCTGTGTGAACTGTAGCCTGACCAACCGACTGTACCCCTGAACTGTACTGTCTTTCCTCCCTTTGCCTTTTTTCCTGTTTTGCTCAGGTGTGATAAGGATTGCATTACCCAACATGGATCGGGAGATCAAAGAGTTGTACCAGGTCATAATCCAGGCCAAAGATATGGGCGGTCAACTGGGGGGCCTGGCTGGAACCACCACCGTCAACGTCACCCTCACTGACATCAACGATAATCCACCCAGATTTGCTAAAAGTATGTTACTACATATACAGACATGTACAAACATCATACATTATTGGTCTTAATCGGTAAATAAGAGTCAAATATTTGTTTGACATCATAATTAGCTTTTCAAAAGTCCCAACACTTCTGAAATGCTTGATGCTATTTAAAAGCATTGTGTTTTAGGCATTAGCAAACAATTGACCATTTTTGAAGGAAGGTTTTAAGTCCATACCACTATATCCTTATTGGAAATTCCCATGGGATTCCCATTGGTATAGAAGTACAATTGGAATGCCATGGTGAACTAGCACATTGAATATGGGATTTTATTGGGAGTTCACAGTACACTATTGTTATCTCACAATCCAAATGAATATTTATGGGTAACCCATTGGAATATAGTTCGATTTCTATCAGGTTCATATTGAATTTTTATGGACTAGTCATTATTAAATTTACCGTCTTATGCAGAACATGCAATTATAATACACGTTTTAATTGGTGGTAATGGAAATTTCATGGATGGTTTTATTTGAATTTTATTGAGGTGCCATGTGCACTTCATGTGAGTCCCAAACACATTTTGGTCTTCCATGGCAGGCTAAGTGGAAGTACCATGAATTTTCATGGTTTACCATACACATCGGTGACAAATGAAAAGAAAACCCCTGAATAAATGAGTGCATCCACAGGTCACGAGGGGTCACGGAACAGTTTGGTGAGTATGAAAATTATGTAAATCATATGCTGTGGCCTTCGCAGTCACCAGATTCTCAACCCAATTGAACACCTGTGGGAGATTTTGGAGCGACGTGTTAGACAGCGGCTCTCCACCACCATCATCAAAACACCAACTGAGGGAACATCTTTTGGAAGAACGGTTCTCCATCAGTTCCTCCAGTACAGTTCCAGAGACCTATGCCAAGGTGCATTGAAGCTGTTCTGGAGGCTCATAGTGGCCCAAAAACCTTACTAACACACTTCATGCTTAGGTTTTTCTTTTCATTTGTCACGGTATATACCCCATTATTTCTCATGAAAGCACCACAGGATCTCATGGGGGGATGAGTTTTTACATGGAACTCCCATTGATAACCTGTGGATTCCAATGGCAATCCAATGGAAAATTTCCATAAGGGCCATACTTAATTGTGCAAAATCTTTTAACATTGGCACATTTAAATCCAAGATTTGAAAAGGTGCTTTGTGTGTAAAAAAGCTGCACAGCAGACATGGAAGTCTGATCGAGAGCCCCAGCCGTGAGCAATTTTTTTTTAATCGTCGAACGCTGTAATTAACATGAAACGGCTTTGTGTACAACAAGGATCAGCTCTAAAGCGCGACCCAGCACGTCTTGGGGCATTAGATTCACGATTGGTCGTGATTAAGGCAGCCGGGGGTCTCGCTGACACAAATACAAACAGCTTTGTCGGATTTGCAAATGTGATTGCAACGGCTGCACGCTCTGCCAGAACTGTTGAAGTGATTAGTGGATAATGAGCGCTAACTACCTCCAGACTCCGACTCTCACTGTGAGCCTCTCTAGGTCTTATCCTGAGTGACAGGCTTGTTGCTGATTTGTTTTCTTCCTCTAAATCGCTCCAGTCTTTTAAATCTTGGTAACAGGTGTCTTTCACCTGCGGGTTCCTGAATCGGCGCCGGTCGGTACCTCGGTGGGGAAGATCAAAGCTCACGATCTGGACTTGGGGAAGAACGCAGAGGCGGAGTACAGAATCGTTCCAGGTGACACCAGCTCCATGTTTGACGTCTACACCGACGAACACACGCAGGAGGGCATCGTTGTGCTGAGAAAGGTAAAAAAAATCTTTCATTTATAATACAATTTGCACGTTTTCCTTTTTTAACTCTTAAATGATCTTACCAACAACAAAAAAAAACAATGATAAAATGAATATGCATTTCTTAGTTCTTTATAGCAATAATAACATCAATGTTTTTTTAAACATTTTATTTTTTTTATGAGCCTCTACCAAATACAAATTATTGAGACATCTATTAATAATTAAAGTGCATTTTCAACACCCTGTATTATTTAAACTATAAATTATATAAAATAAAATAAGTTTGTATTATTTATTGTGTAAAACCTGATAAATAAAACATTAAAACATGATCAAAAATATATAAAAATATACGAAAAACAATTATGTTATATAACTTGTCTTTGTAGAACAGTCTCTTTTCTAATTTGTGTGGTCGTGCGAAAGCACAACTGTTTATTGGTGTATAAAATACATCAATTTACCTTTAAAAAAATAATAAATTAAAAGAGAGAAATGTTTTTTTAAAAGGCATAACATACTGGACCTCAACCAAGTACCATAACATATGCAATGCATTTTTCAACAAGATATAAAAGATCATTAAAGGGTTAAAAGAGACACTTCAATGCCACATCCAAGCAGCTAATGAATGCTAATGGATGACCGCATTAGGCAAGAAGATAACTGGAGTCCATTAGCATTAGCTTTTGTCCATTAGACATATTAGCATTTTGGCTTTCATGTACGATGGCCATTTTTCACTGAGTCCTAATGTGCAAGACAAATAAACGACTCTTATTCAAGGTAACGCTATCCATTACAAGGTGATGGAGCACTTAACAAATGTGCAAAATTACGAAAAGTTTGATCTCATTCCTTATAATTAGGAGAAGAAAATAAATGTGTGAGGGATTGAAGGATAGCTAGCGGGCGAGAAATTGAATTGCGGTGTAGCGAAAAAAGTTGAGCCGAGCCGGCATATATACAGTAGTCCCAGCAGTTCCTGAGTTCCCCATATTTTATGACCCAAACTGCACGACGATAAAGATAAAAAAAAGACAGATGCTATTTGTAGCTGGATGAAAATAGCAATGTTTACTGTTTGCACACAAGTTAGTCATTGGCAATTCCCACCCGCTAACTCTGTCTCCCTTTAACACATCATTAACCTAACTTGCTAGCAAACTTAGCTACTAGTTTCAATTACATAATCAATATAATATTCAGCCTGACGTTGACTGCTAGCAAACTTGGATACTAGCTTTACACAGTAGTTTGCCTAATGTTAGCCAGCTTTCTCAATGTTAGCATCCTAAAGCCTGGTTTTAATTACATAACATAATAGTTAGCTTATCATTGGCTTGCTTGTTAGCAAACTTGGCTAGCTACTAAGTTAAATAGCTACTGCTGGAGAGCTTAGCTAACTACCGCAGTGCTGTGTTTGGGTAGCCGCAGGCTTAGCAAATATTGCTAATTATATTGTGTAATTTAACCAGTATTTTATGCTAAGCAGTTCGTCAAGCCTAAGAAGGGAAGAGAAAGGCAAGTGGTGATGTCATATGATCAGGTTTGGTTGATCAAATTTAACTCAAGAACCGCCCTTTTTAACACTGTCACGCAGACATGCTAATTCTGCTACACATGTGCACTTCTGCACTTTAGCGTTTAACGGTGCAAATAGCTGAAATGACAGGTACTAAATCATTTTAACAGTAATCACTAAAGTATGTTTTTCCAGAAAGACTCATATAAATTACACTTTTAAACACCCCTACAACAGGCCATACCATTTTTAATTTTTTTTTACCGTTGACACTGTCTCAAGATTGACTCCCTCATTTACATATTCCTTCCTCGTGATGAGAAAACATAGGCATCTAGGCAAAACCTTTTGGGAATTAGCATGCTAGCTTAGTCATGTATACTAAGCTAGCTAGCTAATTCACAACATAGTATTCACTATATAGTGCACTACTTAGGGATTTGTGCCTTTTTTTAGTCATGTGGGAAAATAAAGTGGAGAATATCCAACGCATATCCCACAATGCACTACGTGAAAGAACAAAACCTCTCAGTTTTAACAAGAGCTTGTCTTTTAGCTAGCATGATCTGGCTATCTCGCTCTGTCAGCTGTGTGGCCTGCATCGTGACCTGATTGCTGACGTCGTGGTGTAACTGTACTGTACAAACGCAACAGAACGAGCTAGCCAGCTAGCATTAGCTAGCTTGCTAAGACACGAGCTCGCACCTGATCGCGTCCGGTGTGTGTATTTTAAATACCCGATCTGTGTTCTCTGTATATTTTGTTTGTTATCCATTCCCATTTGTGTTCTCCGTCCTGTCTTTTAGCTAACTAGCTCGCTACCATCGGCTCTGTGTGAAGCCAGACTTCTTTCTAAGGTAGGACGTGATGACATGCGAGGTATACGTGTGAAAACACCCGTCATATCCAACCCGGCAGCTCTGACTGTGAATTACTATCACTGGATTGTCAGGGCGACAGGATTTAACAGGATTCAACAGGATTTAACAGGATTTATGTCTCCACTTTATTTATTTTTCTATGTGCAATAGTTAACAGTGTTCCTGATGAAGCTCTGCAAACTCTCACCATCTTCTCAACCAGCTTCATGAGGGAGCTTCACCCAGGAGCCTTTTCTTAAACTTCCCAAATAGAC
>JAOUQW010000021.1:13688222-13707190 GCA_028565825.1 Olivaichthys viedmensis
ACTCTCACCATCTTCTCAACCAGCTTCATGAGGGAGCTTCACCCAGGAGCCTTTTCTTAAACTTCCCCAAATAGACCAAGCGACTTGTTCTGCTTCTCCTAATGTTCTAAATGAAGACTACTTGATTTAAGCAAAAAACACTTAAAAACTATTTACATTTGTCAAATTTCAACCATAAGCCTTTATCAAAATGTCTTATCAAAAATATAGATTAAATCTAGTGTCGAAAATGTTTGACTGATAGTGTATGTGTTTATAGAACTGAAGGCCCATTAGCCCATTGTGCTTCTTCCCCAAAACATATTTCACACACGTCTGTGTTTGCCTTCAGGGTGAGCGCCTCTTATTACAGCCCACCAGCATCCTGCCCATCCTCGGTGAATAATGCATTGCCAGCCATAAAACTGTTATTTTCTACACATTGCCCACTCCAATCAAAACTCGGCTCCATTATCTCATTACTGGTGGTTACAAATATCCCCAGGACATCCCGAAGCCTGGTTTGCCAACATACAAAAGGAACGAGCCGATGCGAAAGCAAAACCCTGGGCCTCTCCATGGTGTGTGGTTTTGGCACAGGAAGAAGCCGTCCCTCTTTCTGGACTTCAGAAGCCATGAATAAATAAGTTGACGCTTGCCGATCAGCTCTACTACCTCTTGATGCGATGTGACAAGTAGATATCCCCCGCACATCGGCTAACGCAGCCCACTCACGTCGCCGGGCATATGAGCGTGTAAGTGCTTTGCTCTGAATGCCTCTGTAAAAGCTTGAGGACGAGGCTGGAGTGCACTTGTTCTCCAGAGAGAAGGATCCACTCCATCATTACTGCAGTTTAGCTCAGCGGGGGTTCTGTGTTGCCGTGATGACTGTTTTTGCGACTCTCAGCCTCTCACTTCAGATATAAAGATATTTCCAATCTCAGCCATCTGCACTCCAAAGGAGCTCTCTATCGTTGAAAGCCAGGGAAAAATAAAGCTTTGAAAAAAAAAAAAAAAGTCGACGTATTACCAGTGTTTTAGGGAAAGCAATTGTGACTAAGCATAATCGTATCACTCTTTATTATAATGCGGCGTCGCAGCATGCGTCTGTATCATCCTTCATTTCTGCTCCTACCTGTGTCTTTTTTTTTTTATTATTCCCCTCCCGTATTCCCCAAGCTGCAGTCAAACTTGAGAGCAGCTGGAGAACAAAGTCACGCAGTCCTGACTCTGCAGAACGGATGTGCCGTATCTGCTGACCCAAAAAAAAAAGAGGCGGGAAAATGAAGATGAGAGATCCTCGCCGTCGGGGCTGAGAACAGGGTCAATGACAGAACCCCTTTCCTGCCTGCCTCCGTCCTTCCTGTTCTGCAATGGGCACTTTGATGAAACGCTGAAGCAGTGCATTCTGGGGTGTCTCCTTGCTTCAGGGAATCAGGTTGCAGCTATAAGAGGATGTTGGAGAGTAAATGGGTTCAAAGGGATACTATTTGTGGATATTGGTGTGGACAGTGACTGCGTTAAGACCTTTCTTAGGTTAAAAAAATCACTCAAGTAAAAGTCATCATCCAAATAACGACTCGAGTCAGAGTAGGAAAGTATCCGATGAAAATAAATAAATGAATAAATAAATTAAATAAATTAAATTTAAATTAAATATTATCATCAAAAATTAAAAGGTTTAGTATTTGAATGGATTTGAATATTAATGAGTCTATTTTAATATTAAAAGTTATACAGCCACAGACAGAGTGAACATTAGCAGTAGCTAGACTGTAGGAGGTGAAATTTCTGTTTGCGTACTTCAGCAAAGAAAATCCTGAGAAGACAAAATCATCATTTTAATCCTAATTTTTAACATCTAATATTCATTTATTTACTTTTCTCGCACTAATCCGCCATCTTCAGCTCGCACTCACGCAATAATCTTTTATTTAAGCTCCTCGAACACAGTTTTCACATTCACTACATGTGCTCCCTAAAATAGGGTATAACATAGTGGCATTCCAGAACCTGCAAAGTATTATATATGTGTTATGAAAGGCCCAATGTAGGTACCCTTTAAATAAAGGGTTACCGATTCGATTAAATGAAATGAAAGTCCTAAGTCTCATGGTCTGACTTAATGAATAAATCATCTCTATCTAACGTTTTTGTATAAGTGGGTAACACTCACCGTTTAAGGTGATGCGAGAGGATATAAATCCGCAAAACGGTGCATTTTCTCAGTGACACATGACTTTATTTTGATTTGCACTTTTTTTCCCCAGCCTCATTAGAGCTTCTTCATTTCCAAACCCAGCCGTTCAGCTTACTTGCTGTCAAAACCATGAGCACGCAAACCTCAACGAGCTTCTCCGAGTGCTATAAGCAAAATTAGGGATTCATGACTAAATGCCAATTAATTAAGGAATTAAATCACAATGTGGTAGCAGTGCTGAATAACAAATCAATTCTGTGGACGTGCACCTGATTTTCGGGTTCTCTCGCGAGTGAGTGGCTTGGCGTGAACACAGGAGGGGGTTTTTTTTGCTGAAAGTTTGCTGTTAAATCTGTGCAGTCAGCGAGTTAATAGCCTCATGGAAGGGGGCCACCATCAAGGTTTCCAGTGCCTCTATTTTCACCTCTGATGAATGCAGCCACTGGTAGAACTGTTCTGGAGTAGTTATTACATTTACGGTTTTGTCTATGTTAATATACAGTAGGTGACATTTAGGGTTCCGTCATACATTCATACGGATTTTGATGATTCGCAGAGCTTGAGCACTTGCTAGGACATAGATGAGAAGGGAAAGTGTGTGTGGGTGTTTTTGCGAGCTGTATAATTACGTGTGTCACACTACACTGTTCTCTTGTAGTACCCGGTTCTCCACTGATTGCTTTCCTAAAAAATTATGAGCTCTAATTCTAAGACTTCCCATTTATTTCCAGGAATACTGTGCATACATCGTTATTACATGCTGTCCCATTTTTTAAAATAAATTATTTGTTATTATTTTCCAGCTTTACTGCAAAGCTAAAAGTGAGCACTTGATTACACGACAACTTTCCTTAAGCAATCAACGCCAAAGACAGTCTTAACACCACGATTTCTGTTCCACTTTTTTATCGTTTTTCACACCACCTGACACACGCACGTCACTCATTTATTCTCTCTCCTTTTTTATGATGACAGGACGGGAGACGTCTGTCTTTGAAAAAGAATAAGACTTGTTTCTGTTTATGTTTACAGAAACAGTTCAGCCAAAAATTTAATTTAGACAATTTTCCCTTGAGACCAAATGTAGTCTACTACCACCAGTTTAGCATCGTGTAAACTGCATGTCTACAGTATATCATCATACAGTAATGCCATGTGTACATAAACAGTTTCATAAAATAGAACCTCAAATCACTTATAACGTACAATTCAGCCTTCAAACTTTAGGCCACGCCTCCTACCTGAGTCTGATCCTGGCGTGTAGTAACACCAAACTATGTGTCAAGGATTTTACAAAGATTTTACATTACGACTGTTTTTAGCTCCGTGACGTCCTTTTGTCCATGTTTATAGATAACAGTGTGTCATACAGACTGTGTGTGTGTGTGTGTGTGTGTGTGTGTGTGTGTTATACAGCGTTAGAAAGCACTTCAGCAAGTCTGTTAAAGCCCATTGAGGAGACACCACTGTGGGAGGATTTACACATGCACATTTACTGCACCATGCTAAACTAGAGGCTGTTGACTTCCCTTAATTGTTAGCTAGATTAGCATTGTAGCGGAAGTGCAAAACTAATAAAACAAACTTTAGACATCAAACATGTCCTGGCTGATCGACTACATTTGGGGTACATTTCATTTTTCATGAAGAGTTCGTACACTGTTACAGAAGTTGTCTTGATCAGATCTTAAATCAGGTATTAATCATTAATAACTAATTAACACATTATCTATTAATGGCTTATAAACATGTTATAAGGTGGGGTTATTATAAAGCATTAGCCAGTTATATTATATCAGGTGCAGATTCATATTTTAACAAACCAAGTCGGGGGGGGGGGTCTTTTTTGTTTTTACCCCATTTTTTCCCATATTAGTCATTACCAATTCCCACCCACTAGCTAGTTCTCCTCTATCGCACGACAGCTACCAACCGGGGGAGGGGGAGGGCTAACACATGCCAATCGGGTGCCCAAGTCGGCTATTTTTAAAGCTTTTACTGAATGTTATGACCCACAGTTTATATAATCCTGTGCAGCATCTATAGCAGGGGTGTCAAACTCAATTTCTGCCAGGGCCACATCGGCATTTTTGTGAGGCCTTGAAGGGCCATATACTAAGGCTATTACTTTTTAAACATATTATTATGAGTGCATCTGTTCTCTAACTTGATTATGGTTGTGAGTCAGTTCACCATATTTATTTTTGTTTCATAATTATGCCGAAAAATTGTATCCATCCATACCACAGGTTCTTTACTGTAACAGTAAAGAAGAAATCATACAGGGCTTATCTTTGCTAAGAACACGCATGTCCTCAGTCTCCCTCCTCACTGCAGGTTGCTACACTGGCTGATGTATTTCGGTATTTGGAGTCGATCATTATATCAAAGGACAATTAACACCGGACGCATTTTTTAAGCGTTTTTTGACGCTCATCTGTTTTAGCAAGAGTTTCAACTCACAAGAGCTCTGTAAGACGCGGGTAAAATGCAAGCCAATGTTTAAAAAAATAATTAAGCGCAGTGTTGCGCACGGAACGCATGCAATGGGGATTGGACGGACTGTTGCTATACGCTTTGCGACGCGTCCGG
Source organism: Olivaichthys viedmensis (assembly GCA_028565825.1). Taxonomy (NCBI): domain Eukaryota; kingdom Metazoa; phylum Chordata; class Actinopteri; order Siluriformes; family Diplomystidae; genus Olivaichthys; species Olivaichthys viedmensis. The sequence continues at coordinate 13,692,994 of JAOUQW010000021.1, forward strand.
TGTGAAAATGTTGGGTAGTGGTGTACCACGGGCCATTTTAGTATATTTTTTTGCATTTGGCCCCGTGGGCCTTGAGTTTGACACCTGTGATCTATAGCCTATCATATAAAGTCGAATACTGTTATGTTAGACATGTATCATGAATGCTACATACAGTAAAGCACAGATGATAGTTATAGCCGAGCTTAGTGTACTGTAGTGAAGTCATGTGGTGCTTTGAGGTCCTGCTGGTGTGAATCAGGTGAATTGTCCACCCAGCAGCGGTCAGTGTAGCTGATGTGACATGCGTCTGTGTTAAAATGTGCTGAAACGCAGCAGTGCTGTCAGTTCTGTCGACAGCAGAGCGGGAAAACACTTGATGCTTCAGACAGGATGATGAAGCTTCTTCACAACTCTGTACGCCCAAGGCTGCTGTGTTTTACTTACTAAAAAGAACATCAGAACCAATAATAAAATGAATCGTTAAAAAACAGATTGGCTTCCTTACCCACCGAAAAATACCATGCGCCACTGTAGAGCCGCGCCAGTCGCGGGCTCTTGATCTATATTAAAGATAATGTGATGTTTTTTTTCTGGAAAAAGATGTTTGTTCATTTCTACCATTCTTAAAGTGAATATGCTTTACAGTGAATATTCTCTTAGATATTCGCTCAAAGACAAAGACTGATGGACCCCCCATCAAAGGGCCGTAAACCGCCGCCGCTATTCTAAATCCATCACGCAAGCTGTCCACTCTTGATTGATCTCGTATGCCTTCAGAAGCACTTCGGCTGAAATATGGATGCGATTTTAATCCATCGTGTTTACACCACTTGAAAGGGCACAATCCTGCAACTAGCCTCTTCTACTACGCGTCATGAATAAACAATCGACACGAATCAGAGCTAATTGAAGCGGTGTACTCTCACATTTATATTTAGCATTTGGCAGATGATTTAAAAGGGACTAACAAGTGAGTCAGAATCCAATCCAAGCGCAGCGCTGAGAGAGTGCGGGTTCCAACAGTGGTTCTGCAGGTATAGGATTTGAACTCACAAAATTTTGGTCAGGGTTCATCCCGAGGATCAGTCGCACCTCGGACGGAGGGAGAGGCTTTTTTTCTTACAGGTGGTAGCTCAGGGGTTACAGCTCTGAGGTAATGATGGGAAGATTGTGAGTTTGTATCCCAGGATTGTCAGAGACCCTCAATTTCCTGGATAAAAGGTGCTGACAGACCCCTAAAAAAAGTTTTGAAAAGGTCTGGGTTATTTTTTTTCTTTACAAGGAAAGGGCAAGAATTCTGTGATTTTGAGCGCACATGATTGTATAATCATTTGAATATTAATGATCAGTGAATGTATAAAGCAACAGGAATAGAAACTATATTATTTGTGTTACTTTTTATCCAAAGCGCCTTAAAAGTGAGGCAATATCCACTCAAAGCCCAGAGCTGAGAATCTGCGGTTTACAATCTTCTATTCACTAGCAGGACCTTGAACGCTACTAAAGCCCATTGAAGTTCTTTGAATTACAAAAAATTATGATGAATTAGTTCATGATTAAAGCGACACGCACCATTAAACCCCGCCTCTAACCCTGACCGTAACCTTTCATAACCCTACGTACGAGTTGGTCTGTCTTTAGAAATTTGTAATCGTGACGCCGTGTCTTTACAGGAAACAGTTTTGAAATATGAGAGAGACTGAACGCACCCACAGTGTTTCACATTTCTCTCTCTCGCAGGGTTTTGTATGTGTCAGATCCTGCCTCTTTCCGCACATAAAAGCGCAGAGTTTTCTCTCGTCTCTGTGCCGCGTGGCGTCAGGGCATCCTTGCCCCTCCTCCAGCCTCCACTTTCCCTCTCATCTTGGCAGGAGCTTTCTGTTACTAAAAGCACACGCCGTTGCATCATGATGCGAACGAGCCGTGCTGTGTTTCAAATCCCAGGCAGGTTGTCAGAAGCCTCAGATCCCTTGCGCTTGCAAAAGGTCTGGCACGTTTCGCTTATAGGGTGCGCATTAGTCACATCGTGGCACTTCGAAAAAGACAGACTTTGTGCTGTGAGCTTCCGCTCATCGTTTTTCCAAACCTGCTGCTATCTCCTGTTCCGTTATAGCGTATATAGCAGCGTCCAACAATCTGAGTCTGATGATAATATTTGTCTTTAAATAATGTAAAAAGACATTGTGGCTGGCAATTCTTGTGGCTGATATTTAGATAGATTTTACATTTCTTAGATGTAAAAATCTGCGATCCATCACTCATCAAATAATGTATTTTTCAGCGTAAATTTGAAAATTTGAATAGTGTTCAAATAGGGTAATTCATTTTGACAACCCTAATGGAAATATGTTCAGCCTAGTGTTTTTCATGCCAGGCGAAATGTATGTAATGTTTTAAAAGCACTGAGTGGTCATACTGAAAAATGTTTTGATGTATGATACAGAAATAAAAAATAAAAAGGCATCAAGATGCATAATGAATCGATTTGTAATCGCATTGTGGAACCCTGGATTGAAATAGAATTGAAAATTAAGGGCTTTCATTTACGTGTTATCTTATTAACTGCTTTTAATAATAATAACAATAATAAGAACACACCTTTGAACTTGTATTAGAATAGAGATGGAATCTTATTAGAGAAACAGGCCTATAAGGTGAGTAAATTTAAAGTTTTTGATTACTGAAGACATGACAACATTTAAGTCCACACAGATGAAGGCTGTGACTCTTTCCTCCGTGTCCCTTTGTTCCAGCCCCTGGACTACGAAAGCAGGAAGGCTTATAGTTTTAAAGTGGAGGCGTCTGACCCTCACATGGACGCTCATTTCCTCCGCGGCGGCTCACACACCGACTCGGCCGTGGTGAAGCTCAGCGTGCTGGACGTGGAGGAACAGCCGCTCTTCAGCAACTCAGCCTACAGCATGGAGACGCACGAGGGCGCAGCGGGGATCGCCATCGGAACTGTTAACGCCCACGATCCAGACGCAGGGGACAGTCCCATCAGGTGGGGGTGCACACACACACACACACAAACACACACACATGCATTTTACACACACACACACACACACACACACATGCTCGCACACAGAGGTATATACTGTATAAACACATGCATTTATTTGTGAATGTACACACACACACATGCCTACATGCACGCACACATACACATATGCACACACACACATGCGTGCACACGCACACGTATGCATGCACACACACACACACATATGCATGCACACACATGCTTGCACACAGACGCATATACTTTATAAGCACATGCATTTATGTGTGAAAGTACACACACACATACACATATGCATACATGCACGCACTCACACACATATGTATGCTTGCACACAGACGCATATACTTTATAAGCACGTGCATTTATGTGTGAATGTACACACACACACACAGACAGGTGTGTAAATAAGCAAGCATGCAAACTCACTCACACACACACATTTGTGCATGATTGTACATATACACATATACATACAGTCTATGGGCAAAAATCCCATCCAGTCCCATCAGGTGGGTGCACACACACACACACACACACACTTATGCATGCACACAGGCATATATGTACACATGCATTCATGTTTAAATGTGCACACACAAACACAAACAGGTGTGTAAATAAACAAGCGTGCAAACTCTCTCACAATGCATCCATACACACACACACACACACACACACACACACACTTTTACCATTTTAAAACAACCTTTCCTAATCTTCTCATAACTCCTACATGAACATTTATAAGGTGTAAAGAATTATAACACACCTGGAATGCCACTCTTTTAAATGTTTATTTTAAACACACTCCATTGTGACTGAATCCACTCTGACAAACCTCTCGTGCGGTCTGGAGCTGTGAACTGGATGTGACATGGCAAGGCGTTTTGTTTTTAACATTTTTTCCCCAGGTGAACATTGTTGATCTTAAGGGCATGCGATGTGTTCCAGCATAAAACATGATGTACTTACATGAGTCAAGAGCATTTGTGTCCGGATATTTAATATTTCATAAAGGGGACGATAAGAGACAGTAGTGATTCACTAGACGCTTGTTTTTGTGGACTGTTTTTAATATTTCACTATTGCACATTAGCCATTGTTCCTCTGAGAGGTTGGAAAACAATAACACACCAGAGGTTAGTGCACTACACAGTGGCCTAATGGAATTCTGTGCATAGAGAAGGATGCTTTTACGGACGCTGATCTTCAGCGGGGCAGTGTGCATTGCAGTGTTTATACTGTGTTTTTATGTCAATAAGTTGCTCTGGATTGTAAGATGCACCCCCTAAATCCTGTCTGCTTTGAGGAAAAGTCTATATACATGTCGCTCCGTTGTCACATTAATGGACCGGGTAGTTTTATGTTACTATTAGTCTAGTCTAGTTGTTGTAGTTTAGTGCTGTATTGATTCCTGAGCTGAAGCCTTTGCTACAGTCTTGATCTTAATTCTTCTGTCAGGCCTGGAAAATATCTGTCAGTTCGTCCATCATTATACAAAACTCATTATATAACGTTTAATATAATAGTTTAATACTTAAACTATATCTATAGGATTTTCACTGTAAAATCAGCACTAAGCTAATGACCATGTACCTTCCTGTAACCTTCCTGTAACTGTTAGAGTAGGACGTATACCGTAAGCACACTAATAAATGTGCGATCTATCGCAGTGATATGCATATCTTAATGCCCCGAGCTGATTATTGAGCAATTCCTGTGCATCTGTATTTTTTATCAAGCTTTAAGGTTGGTTCTGTTAATGTTAATCCCGAGGATCTCTTGCAGCTCAGCCGGTGGAAGATGTTTTTCTTACAATCACCCCAAAACTCTGGAAAAGTGTCCCCGAGAACGTTAGGAACGCTCTGTAGCTCTATAGATGCTTTTACATCCAGATTAAATACTTACTTATTTTATGGCCAACTTGTAATTCTTGGGTCTTTCATTTTATTAAATATCCCAATTCATAGTAATTCCCTTGGATTTACTGTTAATGTGTTTATGATTGTATATTACTTAATGTGCTTTAATATTTTATATTTAAAGGACTTTGAGATTTTGGACTCAGAATGAAAAGTACTTTATAAATAAAGTTTATTATTATTATTATTATTATTATTATACTTGTATGTTCTATACTTGTATTGTTTTTACTTAGATTTATTTTATTTAATAATAATAATAATTATTATTATTTTATTTTATTTATTTTATTTTTTAATAAAAAATTCGAATTTATAAAAAAAGCGAAATTGGGTTTTCTTCTTTTTTATTCTCTTAAAATTCTTTTTTTTTTTTTTTTTTACAAATGGCAGTACTTGTAAAGGTACTTACTCAAGTAATACTCAATGTATTTGACTTGAGGCAAACGACCATAACCACTAGAGTAGCACGCCAACCATAAAAACACTAAGAAATCGGCTTATTAAAAATAGGCTAATATAAAAAGTATACAAGTATGACAATTTACAAATTTCCACTTTCAAATAAGACATGAAATACCATATAACGCTGCAGTGGCAGGGGAAGTGTTCAGCTATTTGATTAGGGAAACTGCTGCATTTGTTATTTTATTTATTTATTCATGAAATATTTATGTTGTTTTAGCGTTCAACTGTTTTCTCTTAATTGAACCTGGTAGGTTTGTTCTTTAACCCCTTAAAGTCTTGGCTTATTATTCAGTTCTTCGTCTTAAAGCATATTATTCAGTAACTACAGTGAAACTAATAGGAAAGGTGTGTAGTTTACGAGAGTGAGGAAAGTAAAATTGGACCCGCCGACGGCTCTTGGGAGTTTAAGGGGTTTAAAAGTAGGCTGTTCTGGTTTTTTGTTTGTTTTTATGCATATTTTAAGCGAATAACGTTTTTGAGAGCACAACATTGATCATATAACTATTTCAGATTTTCCTATCACAGTATTCTGCAATACCCCTGGCCAAAAATCATGAATATTTCTAAATGTCTTGTGCCGTTCCGCTGGTCATGATAACTCACTGGTTTCCTCTTTCTGCTTTGAAGGTACTCTATCGAGCGGAGAAAAGACTCTGAGAATTACTTTGACATTGACCCTGTCGAGGGCACAATATCCACCAGAGACGCTTTGGACAGAGAAATGATGCCAAAATACAACATCACTGTTGTTGCAGCTAAAGCTAGTAAGTATGAGACCCACACTGAGAGAAAGTGATGTGTAATATACAGTATGACCAGCTTATAAGTAAACGCTTTGATCTTATCAGTAAATGCTTTGATCTTACCAATAAATGCTTTGATCTTACCAGTAAACACTTTGATCTTATCGGTAAATGCTTTGATCAGTGCTGATACTTATATTTAAGACAGTGTTTCCTTATTGTTCTCCTTCAGTCCCTTTTACCACACCTGAAATGAACCCATCAGCTCATTAACAAACCATTCATGAGCTAAATCTGAGTGTGTTCGAGCAGGAAACACACCTAAATGTGCAGTAGCACTGAGACTAAAGGAGCAGTACAGAGAAACGCTGATGTAAGGAAAATGTTTTTGTTTTAAATCTGATCTCACCATCTAGTGGAGGCTAACAGGAAATGCAGTGATATACAATATTTAATCCTGGAAAGGAAAAATGTTAATAATAATAATAATAATACAAATGGAAAATGTAAATTCACAAATAAATAAATGAAAATAGCAATCAATAAACTTAAAAGAAGAGAAAAGAAATTGGAAAAATAAAACGTAAAGCAAAAAGAAAAGGAAAAAGAAAAATTTGGAAAAGAAAACGGAAAAGAAAATGGAAATTAAATAATAAAAAGGAGAACAAAAAGAAAAAATGTAGATAAAAAAATACCATTTTAATGTGTGCAGTAATCAAATGATTATCAAATTTGTTAACAATTTAGTTAATTACTGTCACTACCAATAATCTATTTCTGAATTAAATATATATATATATTATATTAAATATTTATATATTACATTTTTTATTGTTTTCCTCTTGGTTTCCTTGTTTTTTTATTATTTCCTTTTCCTCCATTGTGTCCTGCACATTTTGTAAATACAGAGATTCTGATTCTGATATTATATTTATTATAATAATAATATATAAATTAAGCATGTTGCTGACAACATGAAAGATTTTAATCCTATGAAAATCTATGAAAAAGTGGAAAAAAACGTCTGTTATTTTCCCTGAACTTAGATTCCCCTCAGTAAAATCACTACCGCTCACCTAATAGCCAATGACATCTGTATTTCGGTGGGAAGAGCAGGCACATATAACACCAAAAGGTGGCAAGCTACACCAACATAAGTTAAAGAACAAGTGAAGAATCTGTCGTAGTGTAATGCGATTTTTCACTTATTGGGCAGCATTGGCTAAGCTGACTCAACTCTAAGCTAAATTAGCTAACACTAAACTGTGCTCTTCTATTTTATATATTTAATTTTAAGAACAAAAAAAAAACCAATAGCTTTCTATACAAATATGAGGACCAAGTAGGTCCTATAGTTTACTATAGTTTACTGCATGTTGTCTGTAGAAATGAATAGTATTAATTATTCCATATGTTTAACAGCTTATAGCTTCTACACATATGCGATATATAACTTAATACTTATATAATAATACAAAAACAAAAAGTGCACTGAAAACTAAAGTGTCATAATTACTAGTAAACAATATATAAAGTGGAGGAAGGTTTTGGTGTGTGAAGTTTGCTTCTTTAATTATGAGGCTAATGAGGCTAAAAAGTAATGGAAGGCTATCTCACCCAAAGTTACTGATATAATAAATGTAGATTAAAATATTTGTGTTGCCCCTCCCCCAGCTCTAAAAAACTTGGTTGCGCCCATAGCGGGAAAACAAAATCTTAAACGTTCTCTGACTTCAAGCTGAAGTTCCCCCGTCAAGTTGCTACGCCTCTTAGGTGTGTTTAGCCCAGATTTTGATATGTCACTGAATAAAAAAGAGGTTTAATCCTTGGTGCTTGGTGCGCAGTAGATTACACCAGAAGAGATTGCATAGACTTTTGATTATCGAGATATATCACTCTGTCTGTGGCTGAGACTAACGCTAGTTAAATTAGCATTAGCTGGGGTTTAAATCTAGCTGACCTGACCAGCTGGAATATATTTTTTCTAAACTCTCCCGTTCACAGAGCAATCGCAAAAGGCACGAGTGCCGTGAAATTGGGTTTTATTGTAGGTTCTATAACTGTGTTAGACCAAACGTTAAAGCTATCGCATATCTTGGGTTGGAATTCTTGTGGTGAGATTAGATCGTTATATTTTTGCATATTTCGAAAAGTCTGTTTGATAGCTTTTGACATTTCTTTTCCGTGGCCGCATGCCCCCGGACCCCCATATAGACGTTCCTGTTCAACCCAAAGTTACTCAAGATTTTAAGTTGGGTTTCTCACAGCCCGCCTCCCACTTTTAACAGGTTGTTTTTAAAAATTCCTGCTTTAGTTTTTCCTCCTTACTTTCATCACCTAAAAACAGTTTTTAATCAGGCATGCTGCAGTCACCCGATCGTTTAGTTGACAAAAGACAAAAAAAGAAAAGAAATTGGAAAAAAAAGAGGTAAAGCAAAAAGAAAAGAAATGAAACAAAAAAGTACATTAAAACATAAATGTAAAAGAAAATGTAAATGTGAATAATAAAAAGTAAAATAAAAAGGTAGTTAAAAAAGTAACATTTTAATGTGTGTTAATTTAATTAATTTGTTTACAATTTACTTAATTAATTGTCATTTGCATTCTTTTTTTTTATTATTTTTTTTTTTTTATGATTATAAATTATATATAAAAAAAATTGTGACACTCCTTGTCCTCCACTTTGTCCTGGAGTCACCCGATTGTTTTGTTGACAAAATTTAGCACAGAGCTCCACGAGGCCCCCTTGTGAGAAAATGGATCCGAAATAAAACAGCGAATCGATGCAGGAGTCTAAAAACGTTTGTGATGTTGTTCGGGAGCATTGCTTGATGAATAAATTCATTCATTAAAGGCAGAACTTAAACTTAATTTTGGACAAATGATTATTTTATTATATCATATTATTATTATTATTATTATTATTATATATATTTTTTAAAATTAATCCATGATCTAATGACAGCTATTTTACTGGCACAATCCTATCATGTTTAGTTCGTCACTTCGGCTGATGATGGGCCGGTTCGGGTCAGTTTCTGACTGAAAATGTGATGATATGGTTCGGGTTGGGTCAGTTTCAGACAAAAGATTGTTGGGCTGTATTCGGGTTCGGACCAAAATTTCAGGCCCGATTAAAGCTCTAAAAGTTACGCTCTTGTGAATAGTCATGAAATTCTGTATATGTGACTTTCAGCATCAAAAGTAAATAGCTGGTGCCAGCGTTTCACACTTCAATAGGATTCATTACTGGACTGTCTTTTTTTCTGAAGGCAACTCTAAAGCCTTGTTGTGTATCTGTCAGTGTTGTTTCTCAGAGTGGACGCGTCCTGCTTTGATCTTTCAGACAATCCACTCCTGTTCAGTCGAGTCAGCGTAGCAATCACGGTGCTGGATGTCAACGAGTTCCCTCCGGAACTTTCCTCTCCGCATGAGGCGTTTGTTTGTGAGGATGCAAAAGTAGGCCAGGTAAGTAAGTGTGTGTGTGTGTGTGTATGTAAATGAGAGATACTGAGAGTCAGCGAGTGTCTGCATATGTGTATGCTTGTGATCGTGACAGCGAGACTGTCTACACGTGTCTGTTTCTGAGACAGACTGCGAGACAGAGTGGGTGTGTGTCTCTCTCTCCATTCTCTCTTCTGAGAGCTCCACCGCTGTTGTTCAGAAGTGTTGTGGGTAAAAGTGTGACAAACACACCTTGATGTTCTCTTTTCTTCCTGATCGAGTGCCAGTCTAGCAGAACTCTGTGATGAAACCCTCGAGTCCTCGCTTCGCACAGGAAGCTCAGGTTGAAGAAAGTTCTGCAAAGAAAAGAATCCCTCAGAAGGATAGGATGAGAAAGATGTTTCCTCAGGAGCTGGATTTAGAACCAATCTTGGCCGTTACTGAGTGCTCCAGTCGAGCTACTCCAGCTCAAAACTGTGTGAAAATGTTGAGGCTTATACATTTAAGCTTTATATTGGAGAATAGAACTGTCACAATTCCAGGTTTACTTCCTGGTTTCCCACAATTCACGGCTGCTTCAGCGCTGCCCTGACCACACCCCCTTATCACACCTGTTTCCTGTTAGTAGTCTTGTTTTGTCTCATTAGTGCCTTGTATACTGGTTTTTTTTTCGGCAGTAATTCACCCGAGAGTATATGTTACTCCACATCTCCCTAAATTCGGTTTGCTTCGAGAAAAAGCTCAAGAGCTTTGTTGCATTAAAGGAGCAGTTTGTAATATTTAGAGCCCTCTGCTGCCTGCAAGATGAATTACATTAAAAGTTGCATTAAAAATCAATCCCAGCCTCTCTGTTGAAACTGCGTAAGCCTTATGGGTTGACTTTTAATGAAGAGGGGCGAAGCTTTGCTGCTATGCTTTAACTGGGGGCGGAGCTAATTTCCAGAAAATACGGCAGAACATTTTTTAAACAGAAACCTTAAATGAAGAAACTAGCCAGATCCGTTGTGTTGCGATATTACGAGTTTTCCTTGCATCTTTTCTGAAGTATATTTGAAATTATATTATTATTATTACAGGTCTAGAAACTATTTTAAACATTACAAACTGCACCTTTAATTTACCAGGTGCTTTTATTTTAGGTAACATTTGTACAGATTCTAAAAAACATCACTTTCCTTGCCTTCCTTTCATCAAGGCCTCATCAGTGGGGTTTTAAGGTATCACAAGGCATATAGCAATCACAATGATATTTTCCAGCGAGCCTTGAGCAGTGTTTTAGCACATCTGCACTTTTACCATGAGTCATTTCATATCATGCACTAAATCCTATTTTAGTTGTTGTCAGTTTGAGTAGTGTGAAATTGCTTTTCCTGTGCGAACTGCATATGCAAACACACATGCTGATACTCAGGTAGGGATGTGTCTCTCTAGCGGTAACAGTGTGGAGACATATTGCAAAAAACTTGCTAATCCGATAAGCCAGTGAGCTTGGCTGCCTCTAATTAGCTGTTTGGGTAAGTCACACGGGCCACAAGTACATGGCGTGCTATGTCTCATTGATTCATTATTTTCTCGACAAAAAACTTCACACAGGGATTCGAAACTGTCACGGCTGCTAATATTTACTGATACGCTTATGGAAGGGTTCTCACCTAAACGCCATTTTCAAGATTGGTTTAGATGTTCAGTACCTTGAATAATAACCTGTTAATTCATTTATTTGAAGAAGTATTCGGCCTTGTTCAACATGTCATATATCACAGCGGGTAATTTCCTGATCTATCCACTGGTACAAACTAGCTTTAGATTGAGAAAAAGAAAAGATAGCAATTAGGGGTGTGAACAAGTAACAAACCCCTTATTTTGACACGCATCCTCAAATGCATATTACTTAAAACTGATGAAAGAAAATGTGGCTTGCATGTGAGTAACGGCATCCTTTACAGTCTCCCTGGCTGAAATATTTATCCACTCGTATCTAGGTGATCCAGATCCTCAGCGCTACGGACAGAGATGTGCCTAATTTAGGAGACAGATTCTTCTTCAAATCTCCCAGAGACATCCGGAACAAGAACTTCACCATCCGAGATTATGGAAGTGAGTAGCACATGTGGTATTGCTTCATTTCTCGAATGAACATCAAAAATCAGCTTATAAATCATTTTATATGTATATCACGGGCTTCCAAATGGTGCAGCTGTCTCAGGTTTCACCTGAGATGGCCTGGGTCAGTGGGTCTTGCGTGTATTAGCACCGTGCCGTGGATACTGGATGCAACCGGCAGCACCGTGTGTTTTCAAGTGGTTCATCTGTACAGATTCTCCCAGTGAAGAAAGAAAAACCCACTGGATCTTTTTTTCACATTTGTGAGGATCAGCAGCTGATTCGCATGGACAGAACGAATCGTTTCCAGGCGAACGAGTGAGCACAAGATTCGCCTCGACTCCTCCTACCCTGTCAAGAGCAATCGGCTGCTCACCCGGGTGCAAGAAAACCTCAACGACAGGTTCAGCTGACCTCATGGGCCAGAGCAGGCACGTCTCCACATGTTCAGACAGAATTGAGAACACCAGCTCTGCCAGCCAGACCCTCACCCAGGGGCACTCCACACTTTCGAAAGAGCTTTCGGTCTTCACTGGTTCTAAAAATGAAAAAAAGGTGTGTGTTTTAAGCAGATTTGCCAGGCTGCTCAAAAACACTACGAAAAGACAAGAAACTTCTTTTTACTACCAAAGTAAGACGACGGGCCAAATTCCAATTGTATCATTAGATAACCTTAAACTTTAACATTCAAACTCCAGAATTCCTGTCTCATTCACTAATGTGTAAGTAATATGGAGGAAAACAGCTTTTGGAGCCAGTTTCTTCACTTTCAAAATTGCTTTTCGTCTCCTCGTCTTGGGGAATATTTTAGTGGTGTGTTCTTCTGGATTGCATAAGTTAGTAGACAACCTAAAAAAGTCCAACTTGGCCCAATCTAACAACTTATCTCCTCAGTTCCAGTCAGATTCGTTGATCTGTACCCATTAAGGAAACAAAAAAATCAGGAAAAATTGTAGCAAATTCTTCAGAGACCAAACCAAGCTTCCTGAATGTAAATTGGGAAGTTTATTTAGAGTTATTATATGCTAAGACTGGCCTGAAAACACTTGCTTCTGCTGTTTACACTTTAGACAACCTAAAAAAGCAAATGTCGTGCCGTAATTAACAACTCAACTCCAAAATACGCTGGTCCTCCAAGCAGGTCGCCATGTAAAGCTCGAGCAACAATGAGAACAATGAGAAATTTTGAATTCTGAATCCCAAAATATTGGATCTGGCTCAGGTAATGAAGCGTACCCTGCTGCTCATTAGGAGTTTTTAAAGGCAGAAGCATCTATAATGTCAAACCACGGAAACATTATCTGACTCACCCTTGTTGTTGTCTTTAACTGATTTATATCGCACTTTGCATTTTTTCAGACTCTGCCTTTAGCGCTATAGTTTTATAAACGTTGTCATTTCTAACGACATCTTCATAATTCCGTGGAACGTACCTAGCAAGATCTTAATTTCAGTCATACTCCAAAATTCTGATGTTAGTCCTTGTTATTTAACCAGGCTAAGCACTCATTTTTTGCCCTGGCCCTTGAGGAGGCTTCTTCTTGGGCATGAGTTCCTGGTTAAGCCTGATTCAATGCGAGCCCAACCTACCAGGAACCCTGGAACCACATTCAAGCACCAAAATCCGATTGGAAAAAGGGCTACAAGCAAGTTTACAATGAAGGTTTTTAATTATGAACCTGTTGGTTGCACTAATTATATAAGCACATATTTACTCTTTATAGATGCATTTCCATGGCAGGAACTTTTTCAGGAACCAGAAACCTTTTGTGTGCCTGCTCCAGAGTCAGTACTTTTCTGTGAACCAGGAAGTATTGGTCCAAACTGTTTCGGACAAGCTTCACAGAATGGCCATCCTTCTTACCTGCCCTTTTCAGAAAGCTGTGTTTAGCTAACAAGTGATTAATAAAGCTTCTTTTATATCAGAGGCAGCCAACCAAGAAGGGCCAAGTGGAACTTTTCCGCTATCCTTTTGTTTTTGCACGAGTGGGTTGTGTAAATGTTGTGGGAGTCTATATTTTCTATGTGCTTACTGCTCTATTAAAGTTAACGGCATATCTGTGCAACAAAGCAAAATAATAAAGACTTCAATTTCAGCTTTGATGTTTTCCATGTGCTGAAATAACATTTATGTTAAAGAATAGACCACTCAACAGTTCCTGCGGTGTGGTGGAAAAGCAAAACCAGGAAGTCATCTTTGAAGTGTATAATTCTCATCAAGTTCCATTTGAGATTTTTACCCGAAGTGGAACAACGTGAGTCTTGACTCCACATGTTTCCTCCACATGTTTTTATATTACAGCGAATAGCTTCAGGGGTATTTTGACCGAGAAGTGGAAAGGACTTTTGGGGCTTTTTTCAAAAAATATTATTTGTATTGCTTATCATGGAGATGAGGATACATATTTTAAAATGTGTATATTAATATTGTAATATTGTTCTTTTGTCCTGTTTAGCGTGCATTGCCCTGTGTATTTATTGTTCTGTGTATTTATTGTTCTGTGTAT
>JAOUQW010000021.1:13727212-13750507 GCA_028565825.1 Olivaichthys viedmensis
AAACTGCACGACAGTGTGTCTAAGAGAATTGATGCAGTTTTAAAGCCAAAGGCTGCAAAACACCAACACACTGATTTAGTTTATTTTATTACTATTTACTGCTTTTATAAGATTTTTTATTATCAGAAACTTTTAATTCCATTAGTTTTAAAAGCGGTTTCGCTTCACAGAATTTCTTTACATGTGCCTAAGGGTTTTGTAGAGTGCTGTATATACAAACTAAGAATATTCCATTAATTCAAAATTATACACAAACCGTTCACCATCGCCTCAAATTGGATGACATTTATTGCAGTAGACACAAAAGTATGTAGCTTCTTTGTACTGAATAAAGGGGGCAGGTTTTAAACCAGTCATGTGCCTGGCAAAATGATTGAGTACAAGAGAATTTCGCAGGTATCAGCAGTACTCCTAAAACACTAACCAACTCCAGTATTATTCACAGTAACAAGTTAGTTTTTTACTCAGTTGTTTGATTTGTTTGTTTACAAATTTTGTTCACTGTTAAATGTTAAAAAATTATTGAAGTTTTCTTATTCATACGGTTTTGTTGCCACTTAACAAACACCAGTACATTTAAATATCGTGATGCATATTATGTATCGAGAAAATACCTTTTTTTATTTTTGGCATATCGTTTATGTTTAAGCTCAATGTCAAAGCGTTTCTATAAGCTTCTAAAACGTAAGTATTGGAAGTATGCTGCTGTATTTTCCTGATTTGTATGCATGACGTTTACACACACACCCAGACATGCACACTCCTCCTTTTACTCCTGTAGCATTTGCAGATTTTTGTTCATATTAGTAAAAGATGAGAAGCAGGATTAAAGGCTTCCCACAATGGTTAAACCCACACGTTCAATTAGCTGTCTAAAGCTGTCACATCCTGACATGCACTTCACTGTGTCAGCACCGCTGGAACGCTCACGGGTCAAGTGGCCCTCTGCTGTGTGTACTTTTTTTTTTGCCTCTGGGCCGACGCTAAACGTAGGAGCGTGAGAGTTTGAAAATTCTCTTTTAGGAAATATTAACGCAATATGGGCTGTTAGTGTAAAGTAAAAAAAAACCCATTGCTATGCAATTTATTATGCTAGTTTTACCCGGAAATGCAACAGGACTTCGAAAAAGCGACGTTCGCTCTGCAGCTGGCCGTCACGATAAATCAATAAGGCTTAGCGTGCAGCAAGAGGCGCATTTTGAAGCGGCAGGAAGTCCCATTCATCTGTGAATCACGCTGTGGGATGTGAATGATGGAGTGATGGAGTTTGCTTCCTCCACGCAACGCAGCCTCATTTTACATAAGCTCACCTCAAGCCCACCCGCCAGGACGCAGGCAGGACCATGGAAATTGAAAAAAAGGAAAAAACGAGAGAGAGCAAATAAACAGAGTCAGAAAAGACGAATCATGGGCCTGTGCGGCATGCCTGGGAGCGAGGGAGCGAGGGAGGGAGAGGTGGAGGAGAGTGATGGATAGAGCTGGCAGATGAGGATGAAGGCCGGGTGGCTTAAAGCTTTGATGCGTAGAGCACCGTTTTCTGCTTTCTCCCATGAGCTCGTCGGCGCGAGTCTTTTTGTCCCCTGTCGTCTCTGTGAGGACGAGCTAACGGGGATATGCAGACGTGTTCCTGGATGAAAAAAGAGAAAGAAAGAAAAGCAGTTCTTTTCAGACTGGAGGGGCTTCACGGTCAGGTTTTTTCCGCAGGCTCCCACGCTCATGTTGTTAATTAGGGAGCTTTGGGAGGGATGAACCAGTCTTAAAGCAAACACGGACTGAGGCTGACAGCCATCAGAACCTGGAAATGGAGGAAGAGAGAAGGGGAGGGGGGTAGAGAGAGGTAGGGTCAGAGGTGTAGAGCAGGAAAGAGTGATAAAGGAGGTAGAGAGGTTGACTGGGAAAGAAAAGCAGAGAGAGAGATTTAAAAGGGTAGAGAGAGGTAGGGTGAGAAGTGTGGAGTGAGAGAGTGGTGGAGAGAGATAGACTGAGACTGAGGGTGAAAAAGAGAGAGAGAGAGAGAGAGAGAGAGAGAGAGAGAGAGAGAGAGGGAGAGATGCAGAGAAAAAAAAGAGGGAGTGATAAGACATAGAGAGAGAGGCTGAATTTATATATTTAATGTATAATAAAATGTAATATGTAATAATAGCAGTTATAACAATATGTAATAACAATGTAATATAGAGACAGGTGTGCGATTTGATAGATAATGGTTAAGTAAGAAAGAAAGACAGTAAGAGAGAGAGAGAGATCTAAAACATATGAATGGGTAGGATGCAGAGCAATGAGAGAGCAATGAGAGAGGTAGAGAGAGGTTGCCTGAGAATAAAAGACAGTCAAAGAGAGAGAGAGGGAGAGAGTGTGTGATGGAGAGAGAAGGACGGAGAAATGTAGAGAGAGGGGGGGGGTGAAAAGGTAGAGAGAGGTTGCCTGAGAAAGAAGGACAGAGAGAGAGATGAAAAGGTAGAGAGGCTGACTGAGAAAGAAGGGCAGAGAGAGAGATGAAAAGGTAGAGAGGCTGACTGAGAAAGAAGGACAGAGAGAGAGAGATGGAAGGTGGGGCAAGAGAGAGAGAGATGAAAAGGTAGAGAGAGGTTGACTGAGAAAGAAGGACAGAGAGAGAGAGATGGAAGGTGGGGCAAGAGAGAGAGATGAAAAAGGTAGAGAGAGGTTGAATGAGAATAAGAGACAGTCAGAGAGAGAGAGAGAGAGTGTGTGTGATTATTAAGGTGGAGCGTGAGGGATGAAAGAGGTAGAGAGAGGGATGAAAGACGGAGAGAGAGGTTGAATGAGAAATGTTGACAGAGAGGGAAGAAGAATGGAGAGGGAGTGTGTGATTTAAAAAGGTGGCGTGAGGTAGATTAAGAAGGATGGACAGAGAAATCAAGGATGAAAAGGTAGAGAGAGGTTAACTGACAGTTAAGACAGCAAGAAAGAGAGAGAGTGATTTAAAAAGGGTAAAGAGAGGTAGACTGAGAATGAAAGTGAGAGAGAGAGAGAGAGAGAGAGAGAGAGAGAGAGGAAATTAGATGCTGACTTTTAGTGCGTGTGTGCATGTGTGTGCCCGCGCGCGCGCGCCGGCCAATCGGATCGCCCCTCCTGAGCTGCTGCTGTCTGGCTGGCACATTTGGAAGCAAGGTTCTGGAGTAGACCCTTGCACACAAATACACACATGCATACACACTAAACACACACGCACGCACACGGACACGCACGCACACACACACACTTCCCACAACAATAAAATGTGGAGGAAAGCCGGTTACACACCTTTGCAGAGCCGTGGCACATTTTAAGGACAGAAGCGCAAGGTAAGAGTCCCAGCTTGTCGTCTTGCGCGTGTTGAAGGCTCGCGGGGTTCGGTGGCGCGCGGGGCCAGTGCGGGAGCGACTGCGCGGGAGTGCGGGAGCGACGCTGTAGAGAGAGACCGCAGCATTGGAGGAAAGAGGCGCGTGCCTATCCATGATCGTCCTGTTTGGCGAGCGCCGCCGCACTTTCTCTGGAATCTGCGCGCGCGCGCTCCTCCTTTAACGCAACGGCACTGCGGGACGGCGCGCGCCACACGCACAAAAAAAAACCCCTCTGCTTTTGGTATCTGACTGCTGTGTGACAGCTTCAAGATCAACTCCCTTGATTGTGAGACGCCTTTTTCCTTTCATGAATGCAAATGAGTTGGGTTTTTATTATTATTATTATTATTATTATTATTATTAGTGTTATTATTATTAGTGTTGCATCCCATAAGGCCTTTAATAAGGTGTGCATAGTGCACATGCGGTGTTTAATAAGCGCAGACACTATCTTCATCTCGTCATGTGGCTGTAGACCAGGTACTGCGGTGTCTCCGAGCTGTCTGTTAAAGAGGGGTGCTGAAGTTAATGTGATCATCAGATACTGGCTGGGTGTGATACATTGATTTTTCCGCGCCTTGTTTGGTTTTAGAGCTTGAGCTGTCTCGTGCCTGGCTTTAGTGCTAGTGGTTATGTCAAGGTGCCAGAACAACACCTAAGTGCCTCCCTGAAGTCCATCTCGGTGATATCGTTAATGCTGTAAAATGAGCAATCAGCTTTGTTGTAAAAAAAAAAGAGAAAGAAAAGAATAATAATAATGCCATGCGGGCTGGGAAGTACAAGGGCAGATTGTGAGCTTACAAAACCTTTGCACTTGTCTAAAAATAGCTGCACAAACTGCTGTCAGGATAGACATGAAGGGTGTTATATGATCACTTGATTGAGGCCACTGAAAGTGCAGAACATTTGAACACTGCGCAAGCTGTGTCTGAGAGATATGCCACTTATCCTGACCAGGAAGAAAACGCCCTCAAAATATGCACTGATTTATTAAAATCACTAGGGGTGCACTGATCTGATACTGGGTATCGGACTATCGCTATCGGACCAATATCTGAATCGGTATTGGATCAGATTGCACATATTTTCTGATTGATCTACTGACATACTATTTATACACTTCATAAATGCGTGTGATGTCTAATTTTTCTTTTATATATGCAACGTCCTGGAGCACAGTTGGGATTATTATTTACATATTAAAGGAAAACTCCTTTAATCCCAAAAATTTCATCTCTATCTACCGCATCTGTCATGTATGTATGATTACCATGGACAAGAATTGGCACGTTTCCCTTTACAGAGAAAAGAACAGAAAACCTGTTTACTCCAAACTCATTTCTAATGGAAGTCTAAGGGCAATTGTTGAACTCGGACAATAAACGTTTATCTGAAATATTTGTAGGACACGTTCATGAATTCTTCAGTTGGAAGGCGTTTGTAAATGAAGCTCTAAATCTGTGTAATTTATGCTTTCAGAGATGGGACTACTTTTTTCAGAGTGAAGAATTTGCAGTAGTTGTGTGGCTCTGATGGCGCATGTACATCATGTACCTTCAGGAAAAGCGAAAGTGACCGGAACTACTTTTTCTGTTGGAAAGTTACAGATGAAACTCTATAATATAATATAATAATATTTATTGCGCCAATGTAACGGCTGTAGTTTTGAATTTGCATTATATAGTCGCGTATTTCAAACGTGTATGGACAGTTGCCCTTCGACTTTTATTATAGATGAGTTTCGAGTAAACAGGTTTTCTGTTCTTTTTTCAGTCCAGCGAAACCTTTTAAAATTCCTGTTACTAATAATCGCACATACACTACAGATGCTGTAGATAAGACATTAAGTTAACAGGTGTGTTGGGATCTGTGTGAGAGTGAAAATGTGGCGTCTCTGAGGACCGTGTTTGGGAAACACTGCTCTAACTAAAGGTACAAAAAACACACAGTTTAGTACCTTTTTGCATTGCAAGCACCATCCTCATTATGCACCTTTAAGTCCATTCAGGACTGCAGATGTGTTTGCACAACCTCAAGACGACTACATGAACCGCAGTGGGAGCTCTGCGGCTCACGATTCGGCACCAGCGACTGAAAGGTTGTGAGTACAAATCCCAGAGAGCCGCTCACGGTCCGTTGAGCAACACCCTTAACCCTCGGCAGCTCGGCTCTGAGCTTGGATTGGATTTTGTCTCACTTGAAGTCGCACCGGATGAAAGCAATGGCCAAATGAATAAATGCAAAAGGAAGATCTGAAGCTGCGAGGCTCACTATCAATATCAGGAATCTCACTAATGGGTAGCGACTTGTTGACTTATTTACATAGATAAGAAAAAGCCTGTGGGTTTGAGGTGGAAATGTTGGCTAACTAGACAGGACAACAGAACAATATTGGATGGAGTGTATAGTCATAGTAGCATGTGACTAAAAACTAGTGCAAATTGATTGTCTGTAAACTATATTTGACTGGAGATAGTGTCCCAGTAGCAGCAGGATGGGGAAAAGTGTCCATTAGCAGCATGATGGCATTATCTCCGAGGGCATAATACTGTCCACGAGAAAAACCTCCAATAAAGTGCAGGTGTGTAGTGGCAGTCAGAGGTGTGTGAGACTGTTCTAGGGTGGGTTTTGGGAGGGGTCTTAAACAGTCCAATTGGGTGTTGGAGGCCAGCAGTGTGTTGAGTAGTCTGGCCGCCTCAGGGAAAAAGCTGTCGCAGAGTCTGGTGGTGGTGGAACAGATGCTCTGGTAGCTTCTGCCAGACAGCAGGAGGGTGAAGAGTCCATGAGAGGGGTGGGAGGGGTCATCCACATCACCACCTATATCCCATTGCTCTGCATTAACTCTTCACTAAAGGTTAATAATGTTCAACATGTCCTTTTCATTCATTCTGCAAAACAACATTTGACATTTTCTGAGGGCAGTTTTCTCTCCACAGTTTTACGGAAATCAGTACAGATTCTTGAAGATGCCCCACTCAAATCCACAGTCTAGCCCCGCCCCCAGTGTCCACCTCACCTCTTTCTGTGGTTTATGTGAACAAACCTGGCATGTGCCGATAATCATATATATGTGATATATTGTGATATTCGGTGGCCAGAAATATCATTATTGAGAATTACAAATTACCATCACTACCCCTGCGTAGCGTTCCAGAGGTGGGCAGCATTTATTAGATAAAGACCGTCCCATTTAAGTGGCAGCAAAAGGACAGCGGTCTTGTAAGATTCCTTATTTTGGACACATTCTCAATTTAATGCAACCCAATAATTCTGTTCATAAAACTTTGTCAAACATGGCAAGTGGATTGGATGTATTTTCTTTTTACAGGTACAGGTAAACTCAATATAGTACATTATTGGGAACATATCGTAAAACCATGATAAAATAATTTAAATACGATTATCACTAAACGGTTTAATATTGGCACATACCTACGACCAAGTGTAATAAACATCTGGCTTTCATGAACAGCTGATGCATGTCAGACCATTTGCCAAGCACTCGCCCTCAGATAGAGTCGTAATTAAGTACTGCTTCTCAGTCTGCATATTGCGACTCGAGCTCTTGAAATATATACACGCCGGCGGCTGTCTTTGCAAATCCGAGTCCAGAAACCTGATAAAGGATGATAGGACGCCTCTTACTTAAGAATCCTGGGAACCTATTAATTACATGAACTAATACAGAGCGCAGAAAGAGACGCAGCCACTCTGAGGAACTTGTTACTAACTGCACAAACAGCTGCTGTGAAATAGACTATTAATCTGCGGCAGAGAGCGTAACAGCATAACAGCACATGAGCATGTCCTGTAAGTGACACGTGAGTTCATGCATAGAAGTGAGCAAGCTGCATCTAATTGATTTTGTAGCCTTTTTGCAAAATTCAGTTATGCGTCATGTAAATAGCACGTAATCTAATTTTCTTCAATGAACATAGAATTACTGAGTAAAGCCCATCTGTTGCTCTGCACAATGTATTGGCCACCAATGGAAAGGGACCACCACAGGACCAACACATGGACAGATACTGTATTTGGGTGATGGTTCATTGGATCAGAGCAATGACACTGACATGGTTGGTTGTGTGTGTGTGTGTGTGTGTGTGTGTGTGTGTGTGGTGTGCTGCATCAGGTACAGCAGGGGTTTTAGACACTGTGTTAAACACTTGTGTCACCTTATTACACACTCCTGCCTTATTGGTCACCTCAAGGTGTACAGTTAGAGACGAAAGCTTATCTTTTTCCATGCACCCTGTGTGTTAATCCTCTAGCCTTCATAAGGGTCAGTTTCTGATTCTGCTGTTGGAGCCCAGCAGTGACATGAGGTGTTTAAAACCCCAACAGCAACAACACTGCTGTACCTGAGCCACTCGTACCTGCACCACACACAAACTACCACGTCAGTGTTACTGCTGTATGAACCACCACCTAAATAATATCTGCTCAGTGGTGCTCCTATGGCGATCCCGTCCCATAGGATTTGAACTCACAAATCACCTTCCGGTCATCATCAGAGAACCCTTAGCTACTGATCTACCCATGCCCCTTACAAACAGCAATAATAAAGCATGTGAGCATCAACCACCAATGAGCATTCAGCTAGTTGATGGTGGACCACCACACTTCACTGCTTAAGTGTCATTCACAGATGATTCAACCAATCACAAACCGGGTTGAATCAGTTGTGTTACATCAGAGACAACACTAAATTGTGCCGTCTGGCAGCTCCAGGACTGGAAGTGAAACCCACCAATCTACAGCACACACGTTCCTTTAGTGCTATCGTGGTGGAGAGAGAGGACAGTTTCTAAAATAACCTTGCTAAGTAATTTGTCTCGAGAAGCGAGACGTGTGTGCTAAATATCTCATGCGCACTTAGCGCTTGTACTCTCCTTTTAGGCTGCAACGACGGTTTGACAGCAAGCCGTCTAGCAGAACATACCTCTGTGATCCCCAGACCCCTCTCTAGACCCCAGAATGCACAATTTATGAGCTTGATCTCAGAAGAAACCCCACCTTTATGATGTCTGTCCAGTCCGGGCCGGTTTTAAAATGGTCTGGGAGTCTACCGTCTACTCTACCGTCCCCCGGCACTTTAATTAGCGTACAGTGATTTAATTTTAAAAAATTAACAGAATTGATTAAACAAATGGATGAGTGAAAACTGAAAAGACCTTGGGAACAAGCAAGGCCAAGCTGATAAACAAAACAATGGCATCTAAAAAAAGGGAGGAAGCTAATTAAGCTAACAAAGAAAAGAGCCAAAAGAAGAACAGAAAACCTTTCCAACTCCCTCACTAACAAAGCCAAGAATACCCCAAATAAAAAGAAACCAGCAAATGAGTGATGGCCCAGTGCCAACCCACTCTTACTGCTATCATCAGGCCCACATATCGTCATGGAATAACGATGATGAACTCATCCGAATCAGGCTGCCAGAACATCCACAACTCAACCTTAATGAGACCGAATCTCAGGTATGATATGGAGCAGAACTTATAGTTTCAACCATAAATTGTAATGGCACAAGCATTAGATATGGTTGGTTATATTTGGGCCATTTTTGGCCCAGACACTAAATGCCGTGAAGACCTTAAATGTGGCTGGTCACAGTTGGCCCACAATAGCAGAACTGACCATTATATGACCCTTAAGTAGCCCTGAACTCAAACATGTGATTTTTTTAAACAGTTAACTCCTCTTGGATGGTTGATTTTGATTATATAGTGTTTGGGTCGAATTTGTTGACACGGCATTAAAGTCACATCTTTCTATTTAAAATAGAGGTCCATTGTTTTGAACCAATCATGTCCAATATTAATGGATGACAATGGGGTGTTCGGGAACTTTTAGCTCCAAAACCTGCATGCTAAGCTAGCTAGCTGGCCGACTGGAAGAACAAATTAAGGGTTGTTATGGTAACGTTATATCTTGACAGGTTTGGCTGCTGTTAAATCAATCATTGAGAAAATTATGTAAATAGAGACTCGGATACTGAAATCCTACTCGTGTTGACCTATGACAAATACGAGCTAGTTTACTAGGAGTTAGCTAGTCGGCTAGCTAGATTAGCATATGTTAGTGATATAAGACTATTAGGGATGACAGGAGGACATAGTGGCGTTGCATATTTACGTATATTCATAGATCCTGGCATTTGTAGACCATTTTTAATAGTTTCTTGGGCATTAAAAAAGCCAAACCGTATATACAATTTATTATTCTACATAGTTTATGTTTAATGATTTAAAATAACATGTTCACGGGTATTTTAAACACAACCATATTTGGCCTGGATTTGTATTGAATCCAGTATCTGGATTTGCATTGCCATATTCTTTATTTAACAGTATCACTCGTTAAAATCAAAATCATTGTGTTCCCCACAAACATTAGCTAACTTAGCTTGCAGGATGTCAGACATGATTGGTCCAAAGTCATGGAACACAAACTGAGCTCATACGTAACTCCCCCCAAATCAGTTTTATAGAAGTACTGAATCTCTACATGGCTTCCTTTACAGCAATATATATTTACACCGTTTACAACAAAAAAAAACATTTACAAGTGGATGACTCAGCACAATTGTAGCCAGCCAACATAAAACAATGCCACAGTAATTAGAGCAACTACAACTGGACAACTAGACAGACAGCACAACGGTGGTGAGAGAAAGATGATCCCAATCCTGTCTCTTCTTACAGGCTTTCGTCCTTGTCCCCGTCCTCATCCCAGCCAATCGCAACAGGTAGCTCATTACAGGGGGAGAGAGGAAACAAGTGAGAGGGAGAGAGACAGAGAGAAACAACAAATACGTCCTTGTGTGTAACAATGAGGGATTATGGAAACAAACCATTACAAAGGGCAGACGTTGGTGACATTCAGGACTGAGCGAGGCCTTGAGCACAAGCGATGCATGGAGGAGAAAGAGGACCATGGAGCAAGTGGCTCAGTGAATGTGTTAGCCTATAAATTGGATGTTTTTGAAGCGAGAAAAAATTGGCATGTGATTTTTCTGATCAGCTACAAGTGCTAAAACCACTCCTCATCCTTAGGCTGGGGATATACTTGCTGTTAACTATGCGTACATATATGTAAAATGGCTGCCTGCATGTATCCTGCGTTCATTCAGTACGTCGATTGTGCACATCCCAAAAAATTTACGCAAAGCATGCGCGTGGTGCAATACCTGCGTAAACGGCAGAGAACAATATAGTGAATCAACGCGCCGATCGGTAGCACCAGAGAAATAAACTCTGTTGTGGCGACGAGATTGGTGTAATGGCCTGATATACCGTCTACGCCGGCGCCGCTGCCGCTGTTTCTGCCGTTTTCTCAAGATACACATTAACACAGACTCCTCAACTCCCGCAATCTTCACTGTTTACCTCATTGTGCAAAATCAGAGGAAGTGGTTGAAGAAGATATTCCGGTGCTGGCGATTTTTCGGCTGTGACCTGCCCCCTAGCGGACAGAGCTTTTAATCCTCCAGATGTATGAAAAGTACGCAAGCGAGTATATGAATAATGATGCTCGCATAGCTGCCGCGTCCTCATGCGTACACATAGTCACACGGACAGTATAACCCCCGGCCTTAACCTTAACCATAGGACATTGCCTCACTGTTTCCAACAGATTAACACATCATAAAGGACTGCAATAACAAAATGGCTAATCCTGGTGAAAGTTGTAAATAATAAAACTGATTTACACACACAGTAGCAGAGTGACGTAATTAGATAAAGTAACTTTTTTAATAAATTGTACTTGTAACAGTAGTTTTAATGGAATGACTTATTCAAGTGAATATGTAAACCGTGCTGCTCTACTTGGGGGGAGCCTCGAAGTACAACCTGCAGTGCATTTACTAACAAGTAACAGGAGGAAAAATGAAACAGCCAGTACAAAAATAGATTTTCAACACATCCAAGGTATTATCATTCAATTAACTTGTTTACTACTGTATTACAAAAGTACTGACAATACCCAACGATGGTCTCAGAAAAGGGCCCTTGAGATGTAATCTATTGCGATATTGATATTGTGTCATCATATTTCCCAGTCCTACTTCACATACGAGTTAATGTGAATTCTTAAAGTCTGTCATCGAAGCTTATTCTAATGGGCTACACACTTTAAGTTGAGGTATACTCCTTAGGTACTGGATATTATCTTGAGATGTTTTGCCGTTAATGCTATGGAAAAGGTCTCAGATGTGTGTGACACAAAGCAGTACTTAATGCTCCAATCAGGGATTGCTGTAATTGACCATCTGAGGTTCTGCATTGCTTGTCCTGATGGCCTTGGTGCTTGTTTGTTTGCAATGATTTAAGATAATGGTGTTTCCTGGAAACAGTCAATGAATGGAAATGAGAATTCAGTGATTTGCTATTGAGAGTCTTGACACCGACGCTTGATTGTCACATCGCTGATTCCTCTGGAACCCACCAGAACATGTTGAAGAATGTACTTAGTGGCCTGATTATTGCTTTGTTTTTTAGAGCACTTCATTTTACGGGTCATCAGGCCAGCCAAGTGCAAGACGTCCATAAATCTCTTAGACACTGATGAGGGGGACTCGGAGACTTCGGAGGCCGAGTTTGCAGCTTTGGGGATTTCTTGATTTCTGATTACTGTGCACAAGGATCTGTTGTTTCTCATCGGTTAAGATTTTGTGACTGGAAGGTTGTGAGTTCAAATCCCAGGGCTGTCAGAAAGCCAGAGGTGGGTGCTTGAGCAAGGCTTGGATTGCAGTTTGTTTCACTTGTAAGTTGCTATGTAAAAACATCTGCCAAATGAATAAACGTAAGAATAAGGACATCTTAATCATGGTCTCTTTTATGTAGCTATGTTAAATAAGTAAAAGTGGACTCCCAAGAGGTGCAACAGTAAAGCATTCGCTCTATCATCTGGAGATCGCTAGTTTGAGCCCCGACGATGCCACAGCCATCTGTGGCCGGGAGTCCAAGAGAGCGTAATTGGCCCTGCTCTCTGGGTGGGTGGGATGGCAATACATTTTCTCTCCTGTCGATCAAAGCGGCACCAGCCAATTGTGGGCGTCTATGAGCTCATGCATATGGAAGAGGGCAGTTGGCGCTTTCCTCCGAGCGTGCGGGATTGCCCTGTGACGTTGCATGAGCAGCAGTTCGATAAAATGCGGCAGTAGGCTTCATGTGTCTCGGAGGAAGCACGTGTTAGCCCTGCCCTCCCTGATTGGTGGCTGTCGTGTGATAGGAGAGAACTAGCGAGTGGGTGGGAATTGGCAACTAAATTGGGAGATTAAATTGGGAGAAAAATGAGCTAAAAATGAAAATATAAATAAATAATTAAGAGCATCAACTGAGAACATTACTGAATGAGCCAAAGTCACGGTTCCCTTCATTTTCTCATCACAGAGTAGGCTGAAAGACCTGTTCATGAAAGGTTGTTTTTTTTTCTACCAAGCTTATGACAGGTGAGCTTATTCATGAGGCTTCTAAAAAAAAAAAACACACACCAACTCCAATTGCATGACAAATCAAAAACCTCTGAGAAAAAAAAATAACAAAACATTTTGTGAAAAAAACCCAGATGTCTTGCTATTCCTGAGAGATTAAAATTGCTTTCGCATGTCACGCTTTGATCTTTGTCACAACACAAGGAACGTTCAGCTGTCAGCTCGTGATACGCAGGGCAAGATCTATTCCTCTCATATCGAGTTAAGCACATGGGATGTCGTCTCACTGTTACTCTGAACGTTTCTGAACATTCTTTGAATATAAACTCTTCAGGTATAGCCAGTGACGAGGACAGGAAGGCGTGCCTGCAGCGCCAGCAAGATGGCTTCAGTGGATACTAGTTTGTCGAGCGAAGTTGGCTGATGTTACTGTGCTGGAGATTACAGGAGATTATGTCAGGAAACCATCTACAGTTATCCAGGTCATTTGAAATGTCTAGCAGTAGTAGGTCTAGACAAATGGACTTATGGTAGAATCTGAAGATGTTTCACCCCATTAGTTTGATGATTAAACCTCCTTCATGATTACAACCCAAAGTCAGTTGCTTTGACTTACCACTACTAGACAGGTCGTGTCATTACGCCCTTCACTCTGTGGAGTATGGAGGAGTCTTTCTGCGTCTTTCCATCTCCTGCTGTGATAAATCAGTCCTGACAAGGAGACAGAGGAGACAGGATGGATCCACTCTCCTTCTAATGGACAGAGACTCAAAACCATTTGGGATTCAGCTCCCAACTCCTTAATAATATACTACATTGGGTGTGGAATGTCCAACCCATTTGGGATTTCAGGTCCCTTCTTATTATATGAGTGCACTACATAGAGTATGAGGTGTAGTGCATTATATGTCCAATAGGTATGCTTGGAGGATTCATGTCCCTACACCCTATATAAATGCACTATATAGGGTACTAAATAATACACCAAATGAGGACCTATTTTGGGTTTCAGGTCATGTGCACTATGTAGGATATTAATGAACAGCTTTTACATCCATGTTTATAGGGACCCATTTGGGATTCATGTCCCTACACTATATATTATAAAAACACTATATAGGGTATGAAATGATAGTTTATACACTATACAGTATGTAATGCATTATATATACCCCAATAGGGAATAATTTAAAGATTTAGCCTCCCTTAATACGTGCCCTACAAAGGGTATGAAATAATTAAAAAATGTCATAACCTTGCATATAAACTTCTATAAACATCTACACCCTATGTATTGCCCTATATATGCCCATTCGGCAATTAATCTGGAATTCGCGTCCTTACTATCTATATGCAGGTTAAGGATTTAATGTTTGTACACCCAAATGATGGTTTATAATGTAGTACACTATATTTCTGTTTGTCTTGAAAATTCACGCCCTACTGCCATGCTGTATAGTGGAGCATTGTCCTGCCAAATACAATCCCTGCTATTAAAGCAGAACAGCTGTTCCATCAAAAATGCATTAGGTTGTTTTACTGGGTGACTAACCAGCAGCAGATTATTCTAGGTCTCGGTTAAAAGGATTCGGACTATTCAGACCGGCTCTACCCAACTGCACATCATCAAGGAAAGAATATAAAATCAGCATGAATACCTCCTGACACTTCAGAGGCGTCTTTCAATGGCAGTGACATTCCTAAAAGTATAGTTCTGTTGTAACAGACTAACTTAATATATGGAGTGGCTTTTCTAAAACAGAAATGGCAAAGGATAAGTCAGTGTCCTTGGCAGTGGTGGTCCAGCAGTTAAGGCTCTGGGCTACTGATCGGAAGGTTGTGAGTTCAAATGCTGGTTCTGCCAAGCTGCCACTGTTGGGTCCTTGAGCAAAACCCCTAACCTTCAACTCCTCAGCTCAAGTATAAAAGTGTCTGCCAAATTAGTAAATGTTAATAAGTCTGTAATATAAAAATGGATCACAGTACTGTATGATCTATTGCTCTTATCCAGTCTCAATCCATTGTTATACAGCTTCTTACCAACAGCCGATCCCGAGACCATACTGCACCTCCATATAAAAGTAGAGCATTCAGTTCAAAATCCTCCTTTTCATTTATAAGTCTCTCAATTGTCTTGCTCCCTACTCTCTTTCTGACCTTCTACTTTCCTACCAACCTCGCTGCACTCTTAGATCTTACTCTCCTGCCTTGTTCACTGTCCCTCCATCTAACCCTCGTATTCCTGGTGATCGAGTCTTCTCTGTGGTAGCACCTCAGCTCTGGAGCTCCTTTCTGCTAACAGTCAGACTGTCTGCTGTCCCAGGGCTTTCATTTACCCAACCCCAACTTGCTTGTCCTTCTTGTTAATTACTTTAATGGTCATAATGTCGCCTGCTACTTTGTCTGTTCTCTTAAGCATTGTAAGCGTCTACTGGTTTTTAAAAAGAAACCGCAATCTAAATATAATGCATTATCATTGCTATATAACACCTCCTGATTCATGAAGGCCTCAAAAATTTGAGTTTTAATAAAAGCATGTGAACTGTGTGAGACTCTGAATCACTGACGATGATTTAACAGAAACCTGCCCCATCTTTCTATCATTTCATCATTCATAGTAATTGTCCATTCATCTTTGCTTCAATTTACCAAAGGAATATCTAGTTCACTCGTCTTCTCTTTTCTCCCACAGATGTTTTATGGTCTGTCTGTGGTGATCCCTCAGTGGATTCCCTCTCTCCAACGAGCTGTGACCCCCGCAGCCCCCCGCCGTCTCTCCAGGATGTGAATACGGCTCACCGGCTCTCTGTGGGCGCCAGGGTTTAAAGCACAAGGATGGGTTTAAAGCATAAAGATGGACACGCGGCGCGCTGAGCTGGGCGGCCGGGCCTGATCTCCGTCCTCAGGCCTCTCTTTAACATGAGAGCCAGTTTGAGCTCTCTGCTGCTGGGCCTCTTCGCGCTCCACAGGAGCCTCGGGAGCCCGTCTCCGGCGGGCTCTGTCTTAAACACACACGCTCACAACCGGACCAGATTCCCAGTGGGCTCCGTCCTGAACGCACACGCACACAATCGGACCAGACTCCCAGTGGGCTCCGTCCTGAACGCACACGCACACAATCGGACCAGACTCCCAGAGGGAGGGAAGGACCCCCATCACCGGCCCAAGAGGGGCTGGGTGTGGAACCAGTTCTTTGTTTTGGAGGAGCACATTGGACCGGAACCACAGTATGTCGGAAAGGTAAGTCCTGCTATGTTAATTATGCTTTATCACATGCAAGTTTGTACGAACCAACTTGTTGGAAAAAATTGCAAATAGTTAAGGTTGGGACAAGGGGTAGACTTGGTATAGAGTTATCGTAGAGTTGGCATGGAGTTGTAGGTTTTCTTTATGACGACTTGAAATACAACAAAACATGTCAGAGCTAACCTTAAACTATTTGACCAGCTGGGGGTTTGGTTGACAATGTAAACCAAAGAGATCTGGGAAAGAATGCTTGAACCCATCTGGGTATTAGAATGGATGGCATCTAGCCATCCATGTCCCTAGCCATCTAGCCTACCTAGACCATATACACTAGGCCTAGGGTATGATTGGTAGGCTGCAACATACAAGTGAAAGTTCTCCTCAATCCCCTTGACTTCTGCCACTAGACCAAACATGAGACATGAGAGTAGAGCAACAAAATACTAACCAACGAATATTTATTTGCTTTTACTCAATGGAAGCACCATAGACATGTAAACCTCAACGGCGCTGTCATCTTGGTGGGTGTGACTTTCCAGATTGACTTTACTGAGTTGAACTGATTTTAGAGCGTCAGCTCAAGATTTTTGTCAAAAATGATGGCACACTGTGCAGCATTTGGATGTAAAAATCACAGACACCTCAAAACAAGAGACCAAGGAATCATTACAGCAGAAACGTCTTCAGACGTAACAATTTAAATAGTCCATGTTAAGATATTATTAGTGAAAAATAACAAAATGAAATCAGTTCAAAAGTTTGCATCCCCGTTTCTGAATGTGATTTAAATATTCTCTAATAACTTTTATGCCCCTTCTTTGCATTTCATATCCTCTCAGTTGAAATATTTTGTTATACCTGACATCTCTGTTTTAACTCTGCCAGATGTCACACACTGCCTTTTTCAGATCACATCTGGAGACCGAGAGGCTCATAACTTTGACTTCTTTTTGATTTTGCCTTATGTTTTGGATTGTTGTCTTGTTTCAGGATGCATTTAATTTTTAACATTTTGCAATTCTATGTTTTTGTAAATAAATTGTAAAATTGACGCCCATTTTTTTCCACTCAGAAACCCTGGGGGATGCAAATTTATGCACTCAACTGTAATGGGATTATATTGCTACACATTGCGATATATGAAACTGGTGAACCTGCAACCTACGATAGCCTACCGTAATTTTCCCAAAATAATTATTTTCTTTAAAAAGATTTTTTGGATCACGTCGATGCTACAATGCATCACACACCACAAAAAAGTTTTCAATGAGAATCTTTGAGATCAGTCAGAAACTCAGAATGATCACAAAATGTGTAGGTTTTTTAGAGGGCTCATTTGCATATTGCAGGCCTTTCTGACATCAGCATTGCAAAGTCCAATATTAATATTGCAATAGCAATTAACAAACGATATATTGTGCAGCCCCGTTCCCTGTACCACATCCTAACAGTAAGATCGGGTTGTTTGTCCATAAAGCACAGCTAATTACAGCTTGAACATCTGCTTTTTTTTAGCTAACAGCATTTTCTTTTTTCACTGGGGTATATTTTTACATCGAGCTAATGTTGCCCATATTTCCCCAAATCTCATTAAAATGCAGCCTGTTAGTCTCTCTCTTGACTCTAAGCTTCTGACGGAGTGCTGTTTAATTTCTGTTAGCGTAGGGCTCTTGAAATTTCAATGTTTTCTCACTAACGTCCTTGTCCCGGAACTGGAGAGAAAACAGACTCTGAGATTAATTCCTGTTTCTGTGAACACCATGTTTCGAGAGTACAGTATATTCTACATCCATTCTGAAAATTAGGTCATTAATTAGGTTTTTGCGTAGACCAGAGAACGGGACAATATTATTAGGAGTCATGATAACAAATCTGGTCATTTAATTATGTTTATTTCTATCTTTGGCTGTACATTAAAAAAAACAACCCTCTGATAATTAAAACAAGGACATTCGTTCCGGTTCGGCCTAAGCCTCATGATTTATGAGAGAGCATAGGA
Source organism: Olivaichthys viedmensis (assembly GCA_028565825.1). Lineage (NCBI taxonomy): Eukaryota > Metazoa > Chordata > Actinopteri > Siluriformes > Diplomystidae > Olivaichthys > Olivaichthys viedmensis. The sequence continues at coordinate 13,745,238 of JAOUQW010000021.1, forward strand.
GCTTGGCGCTAATTTTGCTGTACGCTGCTTGTTGTAAATGATGTTACAAGTGTTTTTGGATTGCACAATGAGGTGCAATGGGAGTTGGATTTAATGTGGTCTATAGATTGACATAATGCACAGTGACAGCATTGGACATTGAAGGTCAAGTGTCCACACCTGCGTCTCTCAGGTACGGAGGCGAGTACTGAGATGTGAGCTTTATTTCCGAAACATCATCCGACAGTGGCTTTAGACTCCCGAGACAAACCCACATGTCCCTCATGGGCTTCTCCTCAACGTGTTCTCTTCCCCGCAGACAGACCATATCTCGACCCCGAGCTTCAACCTACAGGAAATTAATCTCACCCCAGAGAAAGAGTGGTGTGCACAGGGGCCAGCAAGAAAACATCCCCCTTTTAACACAATGACAAAAGTTGAGCACGTCTCGGATAGCAGTGATGTGATGTGATGGCTCCAAATGAGCTGTAGCGCCAAGTCCTTTTCCCATAATGCTTCTTATCGAGTTTAAATTGGCTCTTGGAGAAGGATACAGAGTGTAATTTTTTTCCAATTACACAGACTTATTCAATAAGGTCTCAGGATCACTGGAGACTGCGAGAGAGAGAGAGAGAGAGAGAGAGAGAGAGAGAGAGAGAGAGAGAGAGAGAGAGAGAGAGAGACCCTGTATTTCAATACCGTCTTTAACGCACTCACATTGACCTCCCCTCATGATACCTGGATTTTGACAATAGTTCTTGGATAAATCTCAATAAAAACACTTAATACAGAGACCTAAGAAAGACGGTCTCTGTACACACACTTCAGTGGTCATACACACAGACGAGACGAGGGGACCAGGCGGTGGAGGCTAAAATGATCTCTGACCTCAAGCTGAAGATGGTGGTGTAAAAGTGTGTCATGCTGAAAAACACTGAAAAATAAATGGTCACGAAAGCCTTGTTTTTTTGGGTTAGACGCTGAATAGGGAGACAATCTTCATAATAAAGCATCTGTGCCTGTCAGTTCAGTTAAGGAGGTGTGGCCTCTGTGCCTGTCAGTCTCAGTTTAGGAGGCGTGGTCTTTGTGCCTGTCAGTCCCAGTGGCCTTTGTGCCTGTCAGTCCCAGTGAAGGAGGCGTGGCCTTTGTGCTTGTCAGTCCCAGTGAAGGAGGTGTGGCCTTTGTGTTGCAGTCCCAGTGAAGGAGGCGTGGCCTTTGTGCCTGTCAGTTCAATGAAGGAGGTGTGGTCTTTGTGCCTGTCAGTCCCAGTGGCCTTTGTGCCTGTCAGTCCAAGTGTAGGAGGCGTGGCTTTTGTGCCTGTCAGTCCCAGTGAAGGAGGCGTGGCCTTTGTGTTGCAGTCCCAGTGAAGGAGGCATGGCCTTTGTGCCTGTCAGTCCCAGTGGCCTTTGTGCCTGTCAGTCCAAGTGAAGGAGGCGTGGCCTTTGTGCCTGTCAGTCCCAGTGAAGGAGGTGTGGCCTTTGTGCCTGTCAGTCCCAGTGAAGGAGCTGTGGCCTTTGTGTTGCAGTCCCATTGAAGGAGGCGTGGCCTCTGTGCATGTCAGTCCCATTGAAAGAGACGTGGCCTCTGTGCTTGTCAGTCCCAGTGAAGGAGGCGTGGCCTCTCACTCCTTAAACATTTTTTTAGTAATTACAAAAAAAAAAAAAATGAATAATTCATTTTTATTTCACCTAATCTTTTCCAGAACTATCCCAAATCTCGCCCGGATATTGGTACGAGGGTGTGATCAAATCCACACACATTCGAATACCTGGTTAAAAATACTTTGTTACTCATGCAACATCAGCTCGGATTTCAAATTGATGCGCATTGGAAATGACGAGCCATGTATCCGATACCAGACACAGGAAGAGCGCGCTATAAACACTACTTACTGTAAGAAGATTTGTGCAGAGCAACAACCTGAAAAGATTTAAAAAAAAAAAAAAAAAAAAAGCGGTGATCTAATGCTGTTATCACCGAGTCGTCTGTGCTATCCATTTGTTACTAAGAGTCTGCTGTGGGATTGTGGGCTAAGTGCCTAGCTCAAGGGCAAAGTAACACTAACGCTCCTCAGGGACTCGCTTTGTCAGGCCTTTGATTTTTACTCCATCATCCGAGCCACGGGAACGTGCGGCGTGGAACCCTTCCAACACCGATTTAGCGACATTTTCAAGCCCGCTCCGGTGGAAAGTAAAAATGAAAATGGGGGATTTGTTTGCGGTTTCACTTTGTTGCGCACATACAATTTCCTATGCAGACTGCGTTGCTGTTAACAAATAGATCCTTTTTTTATCTCTTTGGCACCCACATACTCACAGAAACAAACAGCTTAAGCTTTGCTCCCAGCAATATGCTCTATTTCTCTCCATTTAATCTCCTTGGTAACAGTCTGGCAGCACAAGCGAGTGTGTAAGGAAAGAAAGCGAGTGTGTAGTGAGCGCTGCAGTTGAGGAAAAAAGGATATTCCGGTCTCATTCTGAACATACAAGCACACTGACCATCTGCTTCAGCTCAAATTATTCCCATGTTGAGACGTCCCATATTCCGAGTACCAATTAGTGACATTTCTACATTATTTATTAATCAAGAGCAACTTTGGCCTAATTGTGATCATCACTAGGTATCAGATTTTGCAGGCAACAAGTCACTCAGGAGTAATAAAATAAAAATGCCTGGCTAAAAAAAGCCAATTTATTTAAATAGGAAAGGACGCGAGAAGGTGAAAAAGAAATTCAGTTTCACTAGCGGTTAATTGCAACTTCATCTCTGTGAACTTTAACCCCACAAATTCTTGAACACTCAAAGCGTCAGGCAATAAAAAACAAGAGGTCAGATGTGGTCTTTTTTTTCTGAAATCTTTCTAAAATTATTAAGTAATAGTCACACCAAACTTTTGCTTCCTCTCAATTGTTTTAATGTCGCTGCAAAAAAAAAAAAAAAACTGTCTGAATCGCGAATGTTAATTATTCACTGAACCACTAAGTTCACTCCAAAATCACATCACTTCCTGTACCTTCCTATAACCTTCCTATTACTGCTGGAGTCGCACCCCTACTGTAGAAAAGCACACAAAAACCAAGCTTATTACAATTAACCTAGTATGAAAACTGAGCCACTGGTGGCTTCAAACTGAATAACGCCAACATTCTAATTTTACTTAAAAACCAACAATTTTTACAGCAGCTTTATCATCACATAAATCACATGAAATAAGTTTCCGATTTTGAGCCATGGCCGAAAACCCAAATCTCTAAAGCTAATGTGGTCAATGTCCACGGACACACTAACCATGCGTTCACACCGGAGGCAAATTCTTTGCCTCGCGTCGCTCTACGCTGGTCGCTAGTGGACGTTCTTGTGTTTGCTTTACATCCGGTTGCCATGGTTACCATGGTAGCACGAGTCCAGTGCGATATGGAGGCACAAACTACGTAGCTAGCTACATAACGTCTGCAAAAGCACCCATTTGACCGCAAATCAGATCTCTTCCCGCTAAAAATAAGATGACCATTTCGAACACAAATTAAATGTATTCTTGCTAAAATAAAAATTCTGGAGGGAAATCGCTGGTGTATAAATTGCATGCCTTCTTACTATAATTAACTATATACTAATTATATATTTTGGACTTTATATAGTCCATACTGTGAAAATTTTGCACATAATATAATTAACATTTTGTACTTTGTATTGTCCATATAGTAAAAAATTTGGAATTACTATAATTAACATTTTGCACTTTATATTGCCCATATTGTAAAAAAAATCCACTTACTATAATTAACATTTTGGACATTATACACCACATTTTGTGCTTTATGTACTCTTGTGTACAGCACCCCTGTATTACACACATTTCATCACCCCACTTTATCGTGTGTATGTATGGGAAGTGGATAAAGATCTGCTGGATTTGATTCACTCCATGCTCTCACTGCAGCCTGATATCACTCAGCTGCAGGCCTTTCTCACGGCTCACCTTCTGTCTGGAAGATACGCATCAGCCATAGAGGCTCCTAAGATAAAAATTCGACAAAACCTCTCACCTTTTTTCACACAATGTATGCGGCACACGGTGTGTACTTCCTACATCGGCACTTTGTTCTAGGCCTCTTGCCGCAGTGTAAAATTGACCTTTCGCGTGAGCACGGCACTGTAATTTGCGGTCAGCGGATGCGGCGAATGAGTCCCGATTTAATCAGGAGCCTTTTGTGATGTGGGCAGTGTATCGAATATCCCCCCTCCCTGCACGAGGAGACCTGCGCTCTCAGACTTGTATCACCGCTGTGTGTGATAAGTGGCAGGAGAAAAGAAACACTCCAATTATTCATATTCCTTCACGGCGCTCTTAATGCTGGCTTTGTTAGGAATATTGATATGGAATTAGCAGGAAGTGTCAGAACGGGATCAATGTAGCAGTGAAGCGAGGAATCTCTGATGAGGAGCTTGTTTTGACATTATAGACTAGCGTTTTTTAAGTGCCACTTATATACCATGATGAACAGACGCATTTACATAGATTTATATACTTCATAAGGCAGTCGAATAATAAGCTAAACTCCTTTTCAAGCTTATTCTTTGGCTTTATTCAACCTTAACCACTTGATTAGCGAATTACTTGATTAGCATGTACATAGATGTTTTAATTAGTTCCTACACATAATTGGTCTTCATTCATATCACGGCACTATCACAATTATACAATAAAACAATAATTTTCCGAGCAATTGGCGCTAATTGATGTTGGGTGACTGTAAATGGCGTCTGTCATTATGCTATTATGCTAGTGCTAGTGCAGTGCGTGGCGCTAACAAGAACATTGAACTGTTTGTCCTCATCACCCGTATTAACCCTCAGTCTATTATGGTGTTGTACATGTTGGGTTTTTGTTCTTTATATCATGCAGGTAGACTGTCAGACATGTTTAATGCTCCTGTATTAATCTCTTGTATGTGTCTGTGATCTGTGCTAATGCATCTCTATATGCTAACAAACGCTAGCAACTAGCTAACTGTAATGCTAACCATTACTGCAGCTCTATATGTCTATATAAGACATTTTGATAAAGGCTTCTGGTTGAAATTTGTTTCTAAGACAAATGTAAATAGTGAAGTTAACGCCCATGTTTACATTTATTTCTCAATCAAAATGTATTTTATTAATAAGCCGTTTTTACTTTAAATTGTTTCCCCCAAACCTGTAGTTTATGATTTAGAGCGTTAGGAGAAGCAGAAGAACAAGTGACTCGGTCTATTTGGGAAGTTTAAGAAAAGGCTCCTGGGTGAAGCTCC
>JAOUQW010000021.1:13761581-13784586 GCA_028565825.1 Olivaichthys viedmensis
CGCCCCTGGAGCAGGGAGGGTTAAGGGCCTTGCTCAAGGGCCCAACAGTGGCAGCTTGGTGGAGCTGAGGTTTGAACTCACAACCTTCTGATCAGTAGTCCAGCTCCCTAACCACTGAGCCACCACTGCCCAGTGCATCTGGTAAATGCACTTAGCATTTAGTACTCGACACTACCGTGTAAGGCATTAACGGTTTAATGTAATACGGAAAAATTAAGTTAAATATAGCCTTCAAACTTAAATTGTCTCTGAGTTCTGAACAGGCTACCACCGCAAACGAAGCTAAACTTTAAAGATTCATAACTAACCCCCGTTGTTCTTATATTCGATACAATAGACACTGTTTAGAGTCAAAGACACATGAAGAATTCCCGACATCTATACATCTTGAGAACGTATACAGTTGTATGCAAAGGTTTGAGCACCCCTGGCCAAATTACATATTTTGTTGATTTTTGAAGTGAAAAGTAGTAAACTTCTGCAGCAAACTACTTTAAAAAATAACATTTTCCAGAAATTTTTTTAATTTTGAAATACATCCGTACCTTCTTGCTTTTTAGGTGGCTATAGGAGAGGTATGTTTTGTTGCATCAGCCTTGGAGCGTCCTAGCGCCGTCATCCATCGCTTGTCAAAGCTCAGTCCACATCAAACTAATGATGTATCACTTTCATTTGTATATGAGCCAATGAGAGTTATTTCCTCCCACAGCCCATCCTGCCTGATATCCCAAGCAGTGGTGTTATTAGCTAACTCACCTTGACAACGTCTCACAGGCTGCTGATCTGAACCGAGAGCTTTTCAGAAACTGTCCAACGCTTCCATGCTCCTCTGTTAAATGCGAGAGAGGTTCTCGCGCTGTTCTGCGTCGCTGTCTGACCTTGTTTGCGCAACTCACTTTCTGAGTGGTTGTTGCCTGAAGCGGAACACCAAGGGACTGTTTAACACGAATATTTTGCTTTTTTGGCGCTCCGTGGTGCGCTGAAATCCCTCGTCTTGGCAGGTGGGTTCTGCTGTGGATGTGTGAGGTGGAATGTGTGTGGCGTTTCTCTGGGGCCAAATGCGACTACGGGTTTATTCGTTCTGGCGTATGCCAGGAGTTATTCGTTAACATACACTTACCTTTAACAGTTTGGGGCCTTTTTTAAAATGTTTGGAATTTTGTAATAAATTAGCATTTTCTTTGTCAGTTTGCAATAGAGTTGTGGCACGTACATCACGACACTTTCACGATACATGAAATGCATCACAATATTTGGTTTTGCTTAGGTTTTGCTAGCAAAGCGCCAACAAAACAGTTGTGCCACATTATGAAAAAAGTGGCTGCACTGTTGAGCTATTTTCCCCCTTAAACACACACAAAAAAGTGTGCATGCTTTACAGAACTGTCACGTCTTTATTTAGCAACATTTGCTAAGCTAAGCAGCTACCTAAAAACAGCACTAGCAAGGTAAAGCATTCAGCAAGAAGGGGAAATCAACTGCTAAAAAAAAATCACATCCATTAACTTGTTATTGTGAATAATAGGGTCAGTTGGTCAGCATTATAGAAGTACTGATGATACTCACAATATTGTCATAAAGTGCATTGTGACAATTATTTATAGATATTATATTGGAATATTGCCAGGTATAGTCCAATGTCTAAAAGTTGCTCGATTGTAGTAGCTAGCTAGCTCAGAAATTTGTCATTCTCTTAGTTTTAATTCATAATATTAAGTAATATGATTTGTTTTCCTGTCTAAATATTCTTTGCACAACTCTAAGATGTGCTTGACTTTGTTGCAAATCTTAGAAAATTTCAAAAGGCAAGGTTTCCCCGAATTTTTGAGTGTCATTTCTGCCAGTAACATTCCAACTATTTCCATGCCGAAATTCTGTCTTCTAATGTACCGCATGTCTTTAGTGCACTTTAGTGTGTGTGTGTATATGTACATCAGTGCATCACGCACTCATTGATCTGTATTTATGTGAGGAACCTCGTCCCTGAGCACTGGCTCCACTCTGCAACACCTCATTGAAATTTATGACTCACTTTTTTTCAATTGATGTTATGGCTGCATTTTAAAAGGGGGGCCTTCAGAAGGCCGGGTTTCATATCTCTCAAGGTTATATAGTCAACTGTAAAATAATGAAAGAGGAAGGCTGGCTAACCTTGGCTGTGAAACTCGGGCAACATAATATATTAGAGCAATACAAGAGGCAGGGCTGGCTAAATTGAAGATGCTTTATGGCACGGTATAAAGAAGCTATTTGTCGCAATCAAATTTTCTGCACTTATCTTTTATCAGGTCGCTACTTAGCCAAAAGATGATATGAGAGAAATGGAGAGTGTGTATGACACCATGCTGTAATACTCAGCTTCGGGAGTTGAGACCGGAGCCAAAAACTTTGTGCTGCTATTGATCAGCGAGTCACCCAGGAGTTTTTTGGCTGACTCGCCATGCTAATCTGTTTTTAGCTCCAGGGCATTTGAGAAGCTTGTTTCTGTGTGCTAGTTTTGTCTCTAGGATTATTCTGAAACTTTATGCTACATTTCTCCTATGTTTTAACTCATTGCACGACCCAGCCGTGCCTTGGTTTTCGTGTCTTTACAGTTTGTGCCTGTTTGCTCTTTACAGACAAATACTTCACCCTAAGCTAGTAACTTTCCTAAATAGCTAACATGGCCTTGTTAGCATTACCAAATAAGGCCATGCTGGCAGGCGTGTTTTTCTCTTTCCTCTATTGTGAGCTACTTTAGCATTTCTAAATAATGTATTCCTTTAATATTTCACTAAGTACAATGTTGCATTCCATAATTTAGTTTACTGCATCATGGAAATCTTAATATTAATTAATTTATCTACGAACATTATTAGCAACAAGACTAGCACTTTTCTTAATTTTTTTATGAAACCAAAGATTTAAAAATAAATTGGTTTTAGCCTTACAGATAAATTTCTTTAAAAAAAAAAGTATAGAACTTTATCCAAGTTGACATTATATCCACATTAAAATACTTTTACGTTTTAATCCAGTATTACACAAAATACTCAGAACACATTTTTATCAATTATTTTAAATTGTAGAAGAAACCCCATTTAGTTAAAATCATAGTTTATTGAAAGTATACATACAGAGGGTACTACTTTATATACTATCCTAGTTCTACTTGCTTTGGACTAAATTGAGACAAAAAGTAAACTTGTAAGTCAACTTCTAATGTTTTTAGTTTACTCTGAGAAATACTTAAAAAAAAATAGTATTAGAACACTAGCCATATACGTATTAAAACTGTACTTTACTTGAAAGTAAACTACATCATAGTATATAGTATATAACTCAAAGTATACTTGGAGTTTACTACTTTTTATATATTGTGTACTAGTTTGTACTAGTAAATTGGGACAAAAAGTAAACTTGTAAGTAAACTTATAACAGTTTTCGTTTACTCTGATGAATACTTTGAAGATAGTATTAGTACATTAGCGATTTCCATTTACTTATTAATGACTGGACTTAACTTTAAAATAAACTACATATTAACTTAAAAGTACACTTTCAGGTTTGGAAATTGCTGTGAGTGATGAAAAAATTTATCACAAATGAATCATCATATTTATTTTATGAAAGCAGTATACTTTAGTACATTTTTAAAGTGTACCATGAGTGCATTGAAGTACTTAAGTACTTAATGCATTAATTTTACACTTTAAAAATGTACTAAAGTATACTATATTTTTTTGTAAGGGCTATATGGTTCAGTTTCCTGACGTTCCTGATCTACCAACAGCATTGTTAACAGCAAAACTTGCATTTCCTTAGCATGTTTTTTTTAAGCTAAAGCTTTGAGCATGTTTCTTAAAAAAAAATAATTTAGCTTTACAGATAAATAAAATTGTTAAAATTTTCCCTATAAAAGTCACTCAGGGTTTGACATTTCTTTACTAGTGTCATGCTTGACTGGTAGTGCTTGACTCTTTTGTTTGTTCACTAGAAATATGGGACATATTTTGTGCAGAACACTGGATGATCCATGTGCTTTACGTCCAACCCGAGGGAAACATTCGTATTCCTCTTTGTTAAAAATGGCCTAACCTTACCACTCGGCTATAAACTCCATATTTTCCGGCGCCATATTGATTGTGGAGTCATGAACATTTACCCAGGATGACTTACAAAACGACTTTGTATCTCTCTCTGGAATCGTAGCCCTCAAGGACTTCGGCGTGAACATTTTCAGTACTACAGAAAGTCGTATAGGGACAAATACTTTCACTAACACAAGTTTTTGAACACTTTAACCTGTTTTTGAGTCCATTTGAGTAACTTAAATTTGGAAAGGCGCTACATTACCATGCTGCAACATGAAATAGATCTAATTATGCATTTCTGTGGGTCACTCTAGGATATCTACATATTAAAATGTCTGCTTCTAATGAGCGACCTGAGATCTCGAGATACGGAGAACAGCTTTATAATAAGCACAGGCGCTAATAATTACAACAGCCTATTGGAGTTTTGTGCACTGTCAAAAGATACGCCTGTTAAATTTTTACTTTCCCCAGCTTTATTCAGTCTACAGGGGTGTTGATTCTCCAGGGCCTATACAGGTGCAATGTGTTAACTCAACCTGTCTTTCTCTCCAGCTGTCCTCCATGCCTTAGGGTGTCACAATGTGTAGCGGCGAAGGTAAGACACAGGCGCAAGCCAAATACTCTTAAGCATTTATTACAAACGAGACACATAAACACTAACCAAGACTGAACACAATCTGACATGAGACAATCAAGCACAAAACTGGACGGAAACAAGGAGGGCTTTTTAAACACTTCCTAATGATGAACAAACGACATGTAGGTGGGGACAATCACATCACGAGACAGGGATCACACACACACACTAGCGCACGTGGTGGCCGTCGCCATGGCAACCGCCCACTAGGTCACGCTACAGCCGCGCATGTGACATAGCGAAACTGTGTGTTGTTTTTTTTTATATATGTCCATGTGTGTTGGTGTGTATGAGAGCTCAGAAGCCTATAGGACTCATTGGCCGATGTGGTGGTAGTCGGTAATTGAGCATGACAGAGCGTGTGTATGTGTGTTTGTGTGTAAGAGGTGCCCGTGCTGAGGCTTAAATCTGCTAAGCACAACATTTAATGGGGTTGAGGGGGTCACAAACTTTTTGCCATGTGATGCCAGGCCACAGTCCAATTAAGCTTTTGTTCACTGCTAATAGAAATGAACAAAAACCTTTTTAGCAAAGTCCCTTTTAGTGGTGATGCTAAATCATGATGGTTTTAATGCATTTGTTTAAAAAACAAACAAATGCAGAAGCCCTGTAGAAGCCATGAAAAAGCAAATATTACTTTGTGCTCATGGAGGAATTTTGGAGGAGACATCGTATGAACTGTAGACAATACTTTTCTCAAGTATTCGCACGTTCATTATTATGATAAAATTATAAAGTATTTTAAGTGAGCTGTAACTGTAGCAGATGAATGCTTGGGTCAGCTTATTCATTAAACCATGCGCACGTTTTGTTTACAGGAAAGCACAAATTAACCAGGACGTGGGCACAATTTATTCATTGGAGAACACAAAATAGCAAATTGAGAGCACAAAAGAAGTACATTGTGCACACATTTCGATTTCATGATCTTGTTGCCACATTGAACTGAACTGTAGGCACAATTCAGTACCTTGGTGCACAAAATTTAAAAATATCAAGATTAAATAAACTTTTTGTGGCCTTGTGAGTAAGTAATGTGGATGAAACCCATACTGTTAAATTAACACAGACTTGCAGTGATCGCAAGAAAGATCTGGTAACCTCGGAGGCGTGAATTGCATGTAGGTAATTTCACTAATCTAAAAGGGCCGCTCAGAAAATCAACTTAAGCACCTGCGTAGCGTGGCTCTAAATACGAATAACTTTCCTTGCGTAAAGATTGACATGTCTTTTGAACTTAAGTTGTTGACTCTGAATATGGCTTTTTACCATTCTGTCACCCAGAAGTCTTACTAAATAATCAGTAATTAATCAAAAAGCATGTTATAGAATGTAAACTTTTTATTTAGATAACTAAATTTCTATTGCTCTTAGACACCTCTAAATTAGTATATAATCACTGTTATTTCCGTATTTAGTAGATAATCATAGGAAAGTTACTTGCAGACTTTGTGCATGGGTTATTTGACGACAAACAATAGAGTGCTGTTACAATCATGGAAAAAAATTCTGGCAGCTGGTATTGGAAATATGAAATACGATCAAAACAAGAAAATATGGCAAAGCTTACCTAGAATATGGATTTACATCAGTTATTCTCAAGGGAGAGGTTTGTGCCTTTTGTGTGATTTGTGCCAAACACCTGTGTTGTGTTTCATGTGCTTATATTTTGTACTGTTAGAAAGAGCTGATATTTGTTCTGGGGTGTAAGAAAATTATCCAGATGTACAAAGGGCTCTGTGAAAAAAAGGTTTGAATACGAGTGCTGTATATACTATAAAAAGCCAAGCTAACCAGACAAGTTGGGTAACTTCTGGGAAAATAACCAATTCTACCCATTTTTCTATCTGCTTGTTGGCCAAAACTGAAGTTGAGGTAGTGTTACATTACTTTTTGGATTTACAGTTGTCATCCTTAATGCATTAGTCATTATCTCCAGCACGTTCTACTGTCCTGCTTCCCTACTTCCTCCTTTTCTTGTTTCCTTTTTCTCGTTTGACTTCCTCATATGCAAGTCCTTGTCAAATAAACTTGTGCAAATCAAAAACATTCTAACAAAATGGGGGGCCTTTATGGTTATCTTTGAGATGCCGCTGTACATTGGCCATTAGAGGTTTTAGCCGGGTTCTCATATTCTGACATTATAACATTTCTGTGATCAGCCTTCAATGCTCGAGGCCCCAGGCAACTCCCTGCCTCGACTGTCCTGTAGCTACGCTTCATTTCAAAGTAAATGGTTTAAAGCAAACCAATCACAGCATTACTTTAATATTATAATATTTTCTTCCCTTGGTCTTAGGAGTCATAAGGACAGCGCTGGCCAACATGGACAGAGAGACCAGAGAAATATACACCATCATCATCCAAGCCAAAGACATGGCCGGCTCAGTGGGGGGTCAATCAGGGTCCACCACTGTCAACATCACGCTGACTGACGTCAACGACAATCCACCCAGGTTTCCTCAAAGTGTGTAACGCTTCTCTCTTTCCAAACCAACAAGATGTGCTAGTCATATAAGAAAGCTAATATAGTCCAGTTAGCATCAGTAAACTGGGCTTTGCTTTCCATTATTCTTAGCTATGTTAGCATATTTGGCTGAGGTATTTCTTTAATCTGTCAGTATAAGTAAAAGGTTCTAGTTCATGATTCAGTCTGTACATCACCAATACTGCTATTTTTATCCACTGACTATATTATTTGTAAAAATATATATATAAATAAAAAAATAAAAAATAGCATTTTCATCTTTAGTACCTTTGTGATAGGTATTTTAAACACATTTATGATCTGCTCCAGAAAACTACCAGCTGTATGTCCCCGAGTCCGCTCAGGTCGGAAAAGCTGTGGGAAAAATTAAAGCCAACGACGAAGACCTCGGAATCAACGCCGAGATGGAGTACAAGATCACCAATGAGGAAGGGGCAGCCATGTTTTCCATCTCTGCCGACAGTGACAAGAGAGAGGGGGTCATCTCCCTCAAAAAGGTCTGGAAAATGTGCTTCCGCCATCCAAATCTAGAAATGAAACGAGAGCGCTCAAATATGACTGTAACAGACTGGAGCTTCTCCAATCAAGGGAGATAACATGGCTATTCAGTTAACCAGGTTTTCTAAGAATAAAATGTCATTTCATTTCAAATTCATTTCCATTTCAGAGATGCGAAGGCTTCAGATCTTAGCGCTGTTGTCTTACCTCAGAGTATATTACGGCCCTTGCCAACTTCCACACTTGTCCATTGGAGTGCGATGGGAAAATACACTTAATATAAAGTGGGACCAAGGTCTTTTATTATGTCAACTTGTATTTAGATAAAATCGTTTGCTAATGTTTTAGTTTGTACTACCATGCTGTATATCAGCGGTATTCAAAACTGTGGGACGGGAATAAATATTAACTTTTGAAATATATGAAAGTTAATGTATAAACATGTCCCAATCCTTTAAATATACAATATATATATATATAAGATAGTATATAATCACTGTTATTTCGCATTTAGTAGAAAATCTTGGGAAAGTTACGTATGTACAGAAATGTTTTGCGGTGTGATGCTGTTAGCTAGCTAGCTATATTATTAGCTAACTTGCACTGTGGTGGTTACTGTGTTACTCGGGTTGTAACATTAATGTCAGCTACAGTATCATCTTATGTTCGTCATTATCGATGTAACATATATATATATATACACAAAGTTTCCATAGAAACAGGATGTTTCGGACAAAAGTACTACGCTGCAATTTTTACTACATCTACAATTATTACTGAAGTACAGTGCAGTTACTCCCTGGATTCTTCCAAAGTTGTTCACAATTTCTTGGTATGGAGCTAATTAGAAGCTAACGCTAGTCACCCAAGTCAGTTATCATAGGTAGATAACTAAAAAGACTACAATCATAGAAAATGTAGCTAGATAAAGTGACCTTACATGTTTTTAGATAGTTAATAGACTTGCCGATATGTCCGCAAGTTAGCTATTCATTGTGAACGCTCTGCAGTGGTTTCCAAACATTAGCTAGATAAATTGCTAGCTAGCAAACGCTCTGTGAATATGTTTATTATTTCTAACCATTTTTGCTCCCGGTATTATTCCTTGTACAGCCTCTAGATTATGAAAAGAAGAAGGCCTACAGTTTAAGCATAGAGGGCGCAAATACACACCTGGATCCCCGATTCTCGCACCTGGGCCCGTTCAAGGACACCACCACGCTGAAGATCATCGTCGGGGACGTGGACGAAGCTCCTGTCTTTCCTATGGATTACTACATCATGGACGTGTACGAGAACGCGCCAGCTGGCACGGACGTCGGCATTGTGACGGCACAAGACCCCGACAACGCCAGGGGCAAGATCAAGTGAGAGCTGAGGAGTGATTAACCCTTTAATGGTCTGCTCAACCATTTGGTAGAGCATATTTTGTAGTAAGGATATTTTGTTGAAAAAAATTGTCTCAGTGAAGTTTCTTTTAATGTGTTATTTAATTATTTATTATTACATCTTTAAGGTATTTTGATGTATGCTTATACAAATACACAACTTTTATAACTTAATTATTTTTGGTATTTTTATGTTTTATACTTTAACATATTTTATGTTTTAAAATATTATTATACTATTATAATTTACGCATCTTTTTATGGTTTTATTGATCAGGTTTTCACTTTATATGTAAGAAATGTCTTTTATTTAGGTTTAAATAAATAGCCATTATCAATAATAGACATCTAAACCATTTGGTTGAAGCTCTTAATAAAAAAAATGTAAAAGCCTAGCATGTTCAGTTGGAGAGAAAAAAAGAGCTATAAAGAACTAAGGAATCCAAATAAATTATTTTTCCTTTGCTTTTTCTCTTTGTTAGACTGTTAAAGGGTTAAGCAAATTCTCTGCAGAAGTTGTGATTAAGCTGGTGACAGGCGATATTGTGATGTTGCGATTTTGTGATATTGTCACTTCCCCAGTGCTTTGACAGACTTTTAGAGAAGGACATCTTAAGGACGTTGCCCAGTGTTGTTTATTTCCCACTGTAACTCACTGTGTCCAAATTGCTAGCTAATTAGCGAGGCCCCTTGTGAGCTGAATCAGGAGCTTCTGTCGGGTATTAGCAGTTGGACTCTTTAAAGTATTGCACAGGGAATGGGCTAATTCACCTGAATAGGAGCAAACACAAAGAAAAGGGAAGAATTGATCAGAAAGAGAGGATGAAGGATTAACTGGACTCCAGACTGAACATCTCTACAATGCAGAATCTGACAGCCTTTAGTGTTCACAGTAAATAATGACACCAATTTTCTCCTGCTGGCTTTACTCTGCTTCAGCTACTTGTAGCAAAGAACATTTACATGATATCCTACACCTCAGTAAATACGTTATTAAAGCCTACACATTACAGTAATGAGCAATGGCACTGTGTGACATGTAAAATGCATGTGCTGATATTAGGTTTTTTGTATTACACCATAACTGCCATGCCTTTTATCATGGTGTATGACATTATCATAATATAGTTTTAAATTCCTACATGATTATCTGTCGTAACTGAACCTGGAGCTACATTTGGAGCTGCCTCTAAAACTTTCACAGCTAGGTTCTGGGGTTTGGGAAGTCTGGAAAAATATGGAATTTAAAGGCACTCATTTTCAAATCTTTAAAAGTATGAATATTATAAGTACTTAGCACTTGTTACATTATATAGTTTATAGCCAATAATTCTGAAGTTGACCATATAAATATCTATCACATTTCTGCGATGCACAGGTTAAAAAACTTCTGTTTAAAATGTCATAACTTAGTTAAGCATTATTGCATTGGTAATATATGAATTTTTAAACACTGATAATCATAAATGGCACCTAGTATAAAGTTACAACTAAACTTTATAATGCATTTATAAATACATATAATAATATAACTTAGTGTCACTTTACATTATAAAGTTCTTTTTTTCTTTAGTCCTTTCAAGCACTTTTCTTGCACAGCTGATGAAGGACTTTTGTCCAAAACTCCATTAGTTTTCGACACTCCTCTATTCCCATCGGGAACGCCGGAACAACTGGATATTCGCTTGGGGATTGACTCCTGAGTGGATCTGGTTTCAGTGCATTAACTCTGCTAGCTTATTCAGCACTGCTATTTGAAATATTCAGCACGTTTAGAGCCTTCACCACCTTTCAGCATTAAACGCCATTTAATAAGGAATCATTATCTGTTTGCTAACACTCAGAAAAAACACACATGAATCACTCATCCGTCTTATTTTGACACAGAGTTATGATCTGAGCCGTCAAACTCGTGTAATTGCAGGTATTCCATTGACGACGGCGCAGAAGGAGAGGAGCTTTTCAGCATCGACGAGCACAGCGGGCTCATTAAGACCACGGCGGGTTTGGATCGGGAAGGCGTGGCCTGGCACAACATCACTGTTAAGGCTGCAGAGGTTGGTAAGTAACTACTCCGGGAATCCAGAATCTCCAGAAAAGCCACTTTTTTATTTTTATTTTTTTGTATGGTGAATCGACTCTTCCCTAAGCCCCTCCCCTAAACACCGAGGACTCAGGACTTCATACTTGACATGCTGGGCTTCGAAAGCTTCTCGGACGTAGCAACAGTAACCAAGTGGGCGGGGGCTTAGCTCTGTTTGAGTAGTTCCATTACGTCGTGATGAAGGTCCCGGGGGCTGCCAAAACTATTGACCGAAACAAATGACTCATTGGGGGGAGTGTTGCAACAGCATTATGGGATTGATGCTGTTGCCGTAGGTAACGTGACGGCATGATTAAGGTGGACGGGGTTGATTGATTTTTTTCCTCGTTCTTTCTCTCACCGGTGCTTATCTAAGCAATCAGCCTTTTCCTTTTTTCCATTATTCCTTTATTCCGTGGTATAATTGATGGCATCACCTGATCAATCAGCATTAGGCATTATGTGATTAGAGACAACAATAATATTTACTTTTTTTTTTTTACCGATATTCAGCATTTTGCAGTATTTCGGCATCATCAGTTATCACCTCCTCATATATATATGCGTGACTGTGAGACCGGGCTGAAAATGTGAAATGCTGAATATTCCATCTGAATATAATCTCAGAGAGAGAGAGAGAGAGCTGCACATGCACACGATCCTGAAATATTCATGAAATTTACATTCACAAAGGCACCGTGAGCTCCTTGCGTTTCCTCGCTGCTCTGAACCAACGCATTTTGTTTGTTTGTAGTCGGCTGCATTCGTACAGAAAGCCTCAGAGACGGCCTTTTAAACGAGTCCTGCAGGAAAACACAGACGGCTCACATGGGTTTCGCAACAAACAAATCCTAAACAACTGTCTAAAATCAAGATCCTGAGCATTTAAATACCTAGATATGTTAAAGATCACTTCTCATTACTCAAAATCAGTGTTTTGCAGCGACAACCTCAGTCTCCGGATTTAAACCTTGTTGAAAACCTGTGAGTTCAATTGTAGAGGACGTTCACATGAACAAAACTAAGAATATAAAGGAGCTTGAAATGTTCTGCATAAAGGAAGGTCCAAGAGACTTAGTGTCATTTTTCTTTATTAATTGTAGGGGTGCCAATAATTTTGCATTGTTTTGCAGAAAGAAAAGACATTGTGTTAGAACAAAAAACAATACAGTTTCAAGGCATAAGCGCAAAATATCACTCATTGTTTGTGCTATGCATTTTAATATAATGCTCATTTTTCAGGAAGGGTGCCAATACTTCTGAAGTTGACCGTATATAAATTCCATATCACATTCCTGTGATGCACAGGTTAAATAGCTAGATTAGGGTTATCGTCATGAGCACAAAATAAATCTTTAATGTATTTTCCCAAACGCAGTCCTGTCGAGTTTTGAGGAAAAATCATCCTGACAGGGATTTGAGCAATTTTCGGAAATTTGTTAGGTCAACAGCTTTGGGCTTTGAAACTGAAGTCTAGTTAAATAAAACATTTAAGGAAATGGTGTCTAGCAGAATTCGACAGTGTGAAGTCTAGAGGAAGACACGCTTTGTGTGAGCAGGCAGCATGTCATCTTAGAAAAATGAAGCGAATATGTCAATTATTATTATATCTGTATTATTATTATTATTATTATTATTATTATAATTATTGTTATTATTATTTTATTATTATTCATTATAAGAAGAAGAATGACCCCGATTACCATGTCATTACCATGTAAAGAGACAGAGGAGAGGGCTTTAAGCTTTGTTTAGAGCATTTTCTGGGTAACGTGACCAGCTGTATTTTTTTAACCCATTTTTTAAAATGCACAAATTATTTGAAAGTGGGCACATTGAAAATCAAGATTCTACAGTTACTGCCAAAACTTTTGTCACATTTTCAGGGGTGTACTTAAGTACTTCAGTAATTGTACTATGTCACAACACTTAAGTATCATTTTAGAGGATTTGTAATTGAAAATACATACTTGCAATCTTTCTCATTTACACTCACATTAAAAAGAAAACGCTACATTTTTATTTCAACTTTCCAAATTATTATTCGTTACAAATTTCAAAGATGATGACTTCAAGCTACTTAAAGGTAGTTAAAGATTTTGGAATGTCGCCTTCTCTGGTGGAAAAACGCTATTGCGGGCTACTTGTGGAAGAACATTTTAATCATTCACATTTATGTGCATTTTAACTTTTTTATTTTTTTATTACTTATTTTAACTATACAGTATATAAAAAATCCAGTTAAATCCATACAGATTTTTAAGGATCGCACAACCAGTCATCTGCACAGCATCTAGTGAATGGAAGGTCCTTCGTTTGTGTTTGTATTTTTTATGTAAGACATGAGGACATTTGTCATTTTTATCTTAATAAAGGAAACTGCTTTGAGAGGGAGTGTTTTGTCCGTATGTGTTTCAGACAATCCCAAGCTGGTGACCTACGTCCCTGTCACAGTCCAAGTCCTGGACGTCAACGACAACACGCCGTACGTTCAGACCGACAACGTCATCATCGTGTGTGAGAGTGCCAAAGCAGGCCAGGTTCGTTATCACTCCCGAAATCTACTTCTTTTCCTTTCGATTAGCTCCGTCTAGCACTCTATTTCCACCTGTCACACTTTCATCTCTCGTCTATTCTCTGAGCCGCTGGAGCTCCTCTCTCATTGTTCTCGCTCCTGTCACGCTCTCATTTTTCTGCTGCTCGCTGAAACCTTTAACCCTTCCTCAAATTCTCTATCCCTCTTCTGTCTTTAATTCTGTTTCTCCTTGCCAGCTTATACAGTATACACACACACACACACACACACACACACACTCTGTCTGTCCTGTTATATGTCTGACACCATCAGGCCTGGATTTATCTGTGGCTCCGCAGACTTCCGAAACCTATTGAACCCATAAATTATTCAGCATATCCGGTCATCAGGAGATAGCAGCACTCCCACACCGAGGCCAAGGAAATACTAATCATTGCACTTTGCAATTCAGGTCCATGTGCAGCGAAAGCAGAGGCGCTCAGATCCGCATCGTGTTCCTGACTATCTTCTTCCCATTGAATAAAGATCACTAAACAGGGAGGATAAGCCAAACAAAGGGTGCATGTCCAGATTCAATTGCCGGAGGGAAGATAGGGCTAGGGGTTAGGGCAGTTTAGGTGAAAAACATTAAAGTAAATTTATCATCTGCTTTTCCTTCAGGCAAACTGCAGCCAATCAGGAATGTGTTAATGAGTTATAGAATATATCAATCTTCAACACACACAATATTGTTACTGTGGATGCCTAAAAAATATTGGCGTTACTAGGAATGGGCTGATTACATTTCTGGTCATGCTTCACATTAAGGTTGCCTTAGCTAACCTTATTTACTGCATTGGTTAACATTAACAAACCATGAACTTGAGTAATGATACAACATTTAACCACCGCAAACATATTTATTGAGGCATTATTGGTCGTTGGACTTATTTTTATTCAAGGATGGAATAAACACAGGTTAATGCAAGTGTTTGTTATTTGGTTATTTGTCATTAATACAAGTGTTAATTACTTCGTTAACATGATTACGTTTATGGTTTGTTAATGTTAACTAATGCTGTAAATTTTAGTTTAAGGAATCTTGATGTGTAAAGCGTGACCAAATTCTCATATCGCAATAACTGTGAAAATCTTTTATCACACATTATGATATTATGACAATATTCTCTATCTTTTTTAAATGACTATGTGCTAACCTGCTGCCTACTTTTGAGAAAGTGTTATCAGGCGAACAGAATTATGGGGATGCCAAAGTGAGAATCCTTAAGCCGAGCGTACACATTGAATGAATATACGTTACGAAGCCAAAGTACGTCTTTTTTAGTAAAAAAAAACACGGCGGTTTGAGTTTGTACGTTTCTAAACACTGCGATTTTTAATCCGAGGCCTCCTCCGTCGAATCTTTGCTCATTTGGTACAAACAACACATAAAATAAAACTTTGTTCTGAAAGAGTTTGTTTCGGAAAGAGGCTCCCGTTAGATATACGAGCCTCCTGTGGGAGCTTTAGTTAGCACTACTAACGGTGAACCTAAGATGAAAGACAGATTTTTTTACCGTTGTAGTTTACAGCCGTCTTTTTTAAATGCTGTATTAATCATTATAGTGAAACTATAGGTTTAACCGCTGCCCTTTTCCTGTGATCTTTAATAAAAAATATGTTATTTAGGGTTGAACAGACCAGAGCCCTCATTAAATAGAGGGGGGCTAATTCGGTCAATAAGCAGTCATAAAATACCACATTTAATCGCCTTTATTGTACAAAAGCGTTTTTTGATTTCTCGAATAACTTAGTATCTTAAAAGTTTATGAGTTTTTCAAGGAATGCAAAAACGCTTTTGATTAAAGTGAGTGTAATATGATAGGATTATCAAGTTCACAGTGCAAACACGTACAGGTGAGTTCTCCATTCTCGTGTCCTTGTGATTTCGTTCTTGCAAGATTACTCGCCAAGAACGTCCTTGTCAAGACCACGACAACAAAACGCGTTCTTGGTATTGAGAAACACCCCTTTTCTATATCAGCTATCATTTAGGAACTCCAGCGCTAACGTTAGTAGCAGTTAGCTAACAGTTATTTCCAATTATTTTTAATGGCAACGTGTAACTGCACAAACAATACCAGCTTTTTCATGAACCCATAACAGCTTGTAACTTATTTCAACGCAAACTTAAAGAAAAACAAGCTAAAATAACTGCAAATGGCTGATTTTAAGTCCTACACAAAATCACAAAAACTTATTGAGTGTGTTGATTTGCTAAAAATAAGGAGGATATATTCAGTATTTCTCTCTATAACTCCTTTACATCTCCACGTTACACCTCCCAATGGCAGAAATGTTCTTTTTCAGTTCTTTTTCTGTCGTTTTGACTCCATACCAAGCCTGCCAAACATGACAAGAGAAACAAAACAAGAGCATGCGTGTCTCTTGAAGCCGTGACAGTAGCGAGTAACGAGGAAGGGGAGACGCTGTCACATCCTCGAGCCCTTATTATAAGCAGGAAGTGATTGAGTCGGTGTGAACACGCCACATCCTTCCAGCTCATGCCAGACAAACGCCCCCCCCTTTCCCCCACGCCCTCAGGTGAAGAGCAATAATTGGTCGGTCTCAGGCTTGACCTGCGAGAGGAAGCCAATTAGGTTAACAAGCTGACAAAGCATCATTGCGTGTGTATGCATAGAGAGATGGCAGGATTACAGAGAGACACACCGACAGGACATCGCTTCAATCACTGCAATTACATGGAAGTGCATTTCTGGTTTTATTTCAGTCCTTTGGTGCACTTTTTAACGCTCTCTGTGTGTCTCTCTGCAGGTCATCCAGACCATCAAGGCTACAGACAAGGACAACTTCGCCAACGGACGCTTTTCCTTCACTCTACCAGCCGGTGTTCCAGCCAACCCGAACTTCACCCTCAAGGATAATGAAGGTACGGATGTCAGGTCAGGTCCAAAAACCTGAGTCCACCACCAAGAACTTTAATTCGTCCATAATTTATCAAAAATTCATACATTTTACTCAGCTGACACTAATGATACAGGTATTATGGTTTTTCAATATATTACAGTATCTGCTTACAACTTCGACACTAACCGCCTTATAACAGTGCAGTAGCGACGCTAGGGTTCAATTATTTAAAGCTCTCTTATCCTTTAATAGTTTATCCAAACAATGAGAACATTTACATTTCAAGTGCTTTACAAAATAATACAATTTTGGCATTAATTTATCAATTAATTAATTGAGCTTTCACAGGCACTTAAGTAATCTGACAATGGGAAAACCCCAGGTCTACGTGAATCAGTCAATAATCAGAACCAGCCAATAAATCCACCGAAGAAAAAAGGACATGACGTAAAGTTCAAATTTCCTGTTGTGAAGGTTGTACAAAGTACTAAATGCAGGGGTGCCAATAATTGTGACACATGTGGTTTTGTGTCAAGGATTTTCTTTTTTCATTTTCTTTGAATAAAGAGTTCAATTAAAGGTCAGAAGTTGCTCATATTTTCAGTGTGAGATTAAGCTAATTAACCATAAAGACATTTTTTCCCAGCTTTACCGAGGGTGCCAATAATTCTGGAGCTGATTGTATGTTAATGCGCATGCACAGATAGAGAAAAACAAAAAATGTCAAATTAACATTATACATGTGCAGAATTACCCAACTGTTGGGCTGAAATCCAGGTGATTTCTTAAAATCCAGTAACAGCCTTAATTTGATATTATATCATAATATGCTGCTTACATGAACATTTAAATAATCTGATAACTTCCCAGAAATCAGATTATGATCAGATTATTAGTGTGCATCTAGACACACTTTATTTCCTCAGATTTTTGCCTGGTCTGTACTAGAGTATCTTGATTTGAAAATTAAATTTCAAGGCAAATATAGCCGTATAATCATTTTCAATTACCTCATCATGTCACGATGTGTTTCCGGGGGTGCGCGGACGCAAGCACGAAGCCGCTTTCGATAAACAACATATTTATTTGACTCAGGCACGGTTTACACATACAACACTAAGCACACCGCGACAGGTGTGCTGACACACAAACAACAGGAGACCATACGGGACGGACACAGGCAGGTATTTAAACACTTAGAAATCAACGAACGAACAAGGAACAGCTGGGAACACTTAACATGAATCACGTGACACAGACGAGGGAACACAACATAAACAAACGCGCATGGTGCGCGGTTGCCCTAGTTACACATCACAGTATATCATCATACTACTGTATCATCCCACCACTTATAAGCTGATAATAATAATATAATTTTTTTTATTTATAACCGAGGACACTGTACAGTTATATTACAGCACATAAAAAGCATCTAATAATAGTAGAGAAAATAGGAGAGAAAATAACAATAATTACAATAATATTAAAAGAAAGAAGAAGAAAAAGAAGAACGTATGTATAAATAAATATGATATAATAAACAGATAAAAACCCTAAAAAGTAGAGGTCACAATAAAATGCACATGGAGTCATTAGGTTGGTGGAAAAGCAAAAAAAAAAAGCAGTTGATAAGTTGATAGTAAAACTTTTGTAATACGTTGATACTTAATATTTAAGAAAATATCATTTAAAAACTGACACGTCCATTTTCACAAAAGTCTTGGTTGAGAAATTTTATTTGACGAATATAAACAGTTCTCAGAACTGGACTGTATGCTTGGGGTTGATATGTTACAATATAAATACTAAATACTAAATAATAGCTTCAAATATGTGAATGAGAAATACAGTATATTTGAAGAATCTAGACATCACGTTAAAATGGCGAACGACGAAAAGTCAGACTTTGGTCCGGAGCCTCTCGTCGAAATCCAATCAGATCCAGAAGATCCTCTCTGGTAATATCTGGCTAATGAAATTCGCCTCATGACTGCTGAATCCCACATGTTTGCTTAGGGCAAAGCACGGGTGCCTCAAGACAAACACATTTAACATTGTGTGCTGTCACGGAGATCTTTGCTCATTCCCTCATCAAAGCACGCTCTTCTCATATCGAGAGGCCAGCGGTGCTGTTGCCCAGGCAACCGGCTCCGTGACGGTGTTGACTCACGGCTGTTTTTTTTGGAGACGGTCAGAATGAAATGATTCATCTGATGAAAGCAGACTGTTCCTTCAGAGGGGTGGAGGGAAAAGAGGGAACAAGGGAATAGCGATGGAGGAGGTCTAGAAGTGCACTGTGAGGATGGTGAGGGTTTAACTGAGCAATCGGGGAGATAAGAAACAGACGCTCAGAGAACCACAAAGCTCAGAGGGCCGCTGTCAGAGATTTTAGTGCTTCACTTCAGTTTCTTTCGGCACGTTTTTATTCCCTCAGGCTGAGCTGCAGCTTAATAACATCCACATGGAGGAGACATCACAGGTGGTGTATGTACCTGTCAGTTTTAGTGAAGGAGGCGTGGCCTCTGTGCTTGTTAGACTCAGTAAGGAAAGCGTGGCCTCTGTATCCATCGGTCCGAGTAAAGGCCTATGCACATGTCAGTCCCAGTAGAGGAGGCATGGTCCCTGTTTTAGTGAAGGAGGTGTGGCCTCTGTGCCTATCAGTCCCAGTGAAGAAGGCGTGGCCTCTGTGCCTGTCAGTCCCAGTGAAGGAGGTGTGGCCTCTGTGCCTGTCAGTCCCAGTAAAGGAGGCGTAGCCTCTGTACCCATCAGTTCTAGTAAAGAAGACATGGCCTATACACATGTCAGTCCCAGTGAAGGAGGCATAGTCCCTGTTTTAGTGAAGGAGGTGTGGCCTCTGTGCCTATCAGTCCCAGTGAAGGAGGCGTAGCCTCTGTACCTGTCAGTTCAAGTAAAGGAGGTGTGGCCTCCTCAAGATCAGATCATTGATCCCATATCAGGAAGGACAGATACACACCCCTAATGCATTTAAGAGGGACAGCAGCACAAACAGGATAAATAGATTCAGAATATTATTAATGCTACTGTTGTGCGCCGATTTCAGTGTAAAATCCAAACCGTCTTAAGCCCATTCGAACACCCACCACTTTTCTCTGAATCAGAGGAGTGTTTAATTCTTCCAAAGGGAACTGCAATCCAATTCGCTTTGCCCCTGCTCAAGCCAAGAGCTGGTGAACAGCCTAGTCACAGGACCCAGTTCCACTTGAACTGATAAAACCCCTTGGATGAGCAGCGAAACTGCAACATCACAAGCCCAGTTACTAACTGTGTGTGTTTCTTTTTCTGTGATCAGCCATCTGATGTACAAAGGATACATTTAAAATAGGCAACAATTTAATATATGATTTAGAGCTGTTTTGATGTGATACGATGAAATACTGTGTGATTCAGTATTGTGCCTCCTTCACTGAGACTGACAGACACAGAGGCCATGCCTCCTTCACTGGGACAGGCTCAAAGGCCACCCCCCTATTGATCGCACAAATATTGTTCCAATCAGAAGGGCAGTGTGTGTCATAAGCTCGGTCCTCACACAAGTGTGTTTTTTCCTTCGCTGCACAACTCATTATATATATATGCGCATTAGTTCTAGCTCCGTGTCCTGCCGTGGCGAATCGGGAACCAAGCCAGAACTCTCCAGACCACACACACACACGTTCATCATGCAGATGAAGCGAAGATGAATCATATGTGCAGCTCAGTTCCACAGAGAAATGTGTTTATTCTTCACCGGCGTCTCACTGAAGGACCTGCTGCTAATGCTGTGCAATTAGATTAATTAAAGAAATGTGCACTCTGTCCATCGACAGTAGAATGTTTGTGTGAGTGCGTGTGTGCGAGTGTGTGTGTTTGGGGGGTCTTTTCCTTGATATTAGGTCCGCAAGTTGAGACTGTAGCATTCTCAACCAGTGAAGAGGCGTGGCTTCTGTGCCTGTCAGTCTCAGTGAAGGAGGCGTGGCCTTTGTGACTGTCAGTCCCAGTAAAGGAGGCGTGGCCTCTGTGCCTGCATTGCCATCTAATTATTTTGTTTTGGAAAAGGGGCTTTATTTTGTGTTTCTGTTCCAAAAAGATGGCAGAAGTACGCTTCAGGCTCGGTGTGAAGGGATGTGCTGAAAAAAAAATCGGATGTGAATATTTCACACTTTTGGGGCGTGTAGTTGCATCGTGTTCGGTACAGTGGCATGTGTCTCTGGTCTATGGAGGGAAAAGTCATGCATGATGAAGAAGATGATGAGGAGGAGGAGGAGGCAGGCCTCCCTGGTGGTGTTTGTTTGCACACAGTAGTTGGCATGCAGGAGGAGACAGACAGTACCCTGTGGTGATGATGTGCTCTTCCTCCCTCCCTCTCTCCGTCGTACACCTGCTGAGTCCTTAGAGACCGGAATCAGCATCGCGGAGGAGACGATCGTGCTCGCACATATGCTGCTGGGCTTAGGACAGAGAGACGGAAAGAGAAGGACAGATGAGGAATCATAATAAGTGAGAGAAGGAGGGAGGAAGAGAAAGAAAGAGTGACAGGTAGACACATACAGGAAGAGTGAGGAAAAGGGAGAGACGGAGAACAAAAGGACATTTATTCCTGTACCAGACACTCGGTGACTTTCCAATGTCTGAATGCACTTCGCCATAGTTTCTCCCATTTTGATGTAAAGTGGGCGGGGCTAATCTTGGGTAGAGCTTAAAAAGCTCTAAATAGCGAGTGAAAGATAATATAGCGAGTGAATGCTAACCTAGCGAGTGCTAACTCTATAACTGGGTGGGTTGGGGTATATTTTAAGGTTGAATAATCCCGATTCTCTCTGCTTGTACCGTAGTGTTTAGTTCTGCTTGACTGGCGTGGCAAACTGAGTGTCTCGAACAGAGGGATGTCAATCAAATATGCTCATTAGAATATTAAGCCACACCCATTCTGACAGTTCTAAAATGTCTGAGCTTTCTAACAAGGCTAAAGTGGGCCACGATTTGCAGTGCAAAGTCTGAATAATTGGTAAATTTAGAAATGTTTTAATTCCGGTCCAATTTTTATGCAAAGTGGGCGGGGCTAATGTTAAGTAACACTTGCAAAAGTTTTACCCTCACCAATTACAAGGCTGATGTCACTTGTATCACAGCTTTTATTAAAACTGTGTTCCCGCTTGAACGATCTCTTCAAGTCTGAGTGACCTAGTGAACGAAGGTTTAACTAGCGAGTGTAGCTACAGTGCTAACTCTATAGCTAGGTGGGTTTCTATATGGAGGGTTAAACCTGATTCTCGCCGTTTGCGCCGTTGTTTTTAGTTCTGCTCAGACTGTCTTGGATAGAGGACTGTCAATCAAGCAGACAGACATGGCTGTACAGCGAGTTCAGCTGGTGTTTGAGCAGCGTTCAAACACCAGCTGAAACAAAACAAAAACAAAACAAAACAAAAGACGGGGGAATGAACTATAGTAGGTAAGTGTGTGTAAGTGTGTATCTCTGCTCTCTCTGACAGACAGCAGTGCGAGTATCGTGGCTCGGCGGTGGGGCTTCAGCCAGGCCGATCAGGAGCTCTATCACCTAGCCGTGGTGGTGTGGGACGGAGGAGAGCCAGCGCTCAGCAGCACTGCCACTCTGACGCTGCGCATATGTCCATGCCAACGTGGGCTTCGCACGCCCACCTGCCAACCGCAGGCCTTCTTCTCCTCAGCCGGCCTCAGCACTGGGGCGCTCATCGCCATCCTCCTGTGTGTCCTCATCCTCCTGGGTAAGACTGAGACACTCTTGGGGGCATGGAGGACAGGGGATAGACACAAAAGTGTGTGCATGAGAGAGAGAGACATAACTGAGAGACACAACAGGAGGGAGAATGAGACCGGAAGTGGAAGAGAAAAGAAGAGTGAGGAGAGAGAAGATGTGAGAAGACAGGAGAAAGAAACAGAACAAGAGAAAAAGATACATAAAATTAAAAAGAGAAAGAAAAAAGGAAGAAAGAAAAAAGGAAAGAAAGAAAGAGAAAGAGACATATGAACAGGCAACCGCAGAAACAAAAAGGAAATAAAAAAAGAAACAAAAAGAAGTGACAGAGATAGGAGAGAGAGAAGCAGAACAAGAGTAAGAGATAGATAAAGCAAGAAAAACTAAAGGAGAAAAAAAACAAAAAGGGAAAAAAGTAGGAAAATAAAGAAATAAAGAGAAAAAAGAGAGAAAGAAACAGATAGAAACAAAGAAAAAGAGTGACAAGAAGTGAGAAGACAGGAGAAAGAAAAAGAGACATAAAATGAATGAAAACGGTAAAAGAACATATGGACAGACAATCACAAAAACAAAAAGGAAAGAAAAAAAAGAAAAAAGAAAGAAAGAAAAGGGTAAAGAAGTGAGAAAGATGGGAGAGAAAAGACAAAAAGAAAAGTAG
>JAOUQW010000021.1:13794998-13805409 GCA_028565825.1 Olivaichthys viedmensis
TCTGTTAAATACATTTTCATCATCATTATTGTTTACCACCAAATCATTAACAATAAATACTGAATGAACATTTGATTATAAATTGAATGCTCTCTGACTTTTGCACAGTGCTGTATATAGAAGGCATTCCCCTTGACTTAAAGAACGTTTTAACTTGATTTTAGTGTGCAGCTCTTCGGCCAACACTTGAAAAGCAACAATTGCAATGAGATCAGGAGATTGTGTGTTTGAATCCTGATGATGACAAGCATGGCTTTTCTCTCACAGTTTTTTCTCCTTTAATCCCAGAAATCTCTTTTTCGTCTCATTCCATTTGTGAAACAAGTTGATACCTAAATTACTATGAAGTCTCCTGAGATTAAAGAGAAGAGGAAATCTCCTCTGGGTGATGAATCACGTGCCTTGTTGTGTGTGTTTGTGAAGGTGTTCTTGAGATAAATTAATGTTAATTAATTTAATTAATGTTAGTTAGTTAATTAATTAATTACAGAACTCATTAAGTAATTAAGAAAATCAGCTGTCAGTTTTGCTGCTGTTGTTAATATGATTACCTTTAGGAAACTAAGACATATTCTCAAGTCAGAGTCACAGTTAAAGACCACTTAGTCATATTCATTACGTAGAAAGTGCAATTTTTTTGTTTGTGTCTCTAATGTTTCTATTTCTGTCCTCTGTTTCTTGTAACTTGTCACTATTGTAAACGCCTGTGTGTTTTAATGAGATATAAATAAATGAAATGAATATTGTCTTGGATGGATTAGCACCTAATATGATGTGCCTTTCCTTCCCTGAGACTGGCACGAATCACGCAGTGTCACGAATGTCGTAGCGGCGGAGGTAGGACACAATCGCGAAGCCACTTTCAACATATAACATTTATTTATAACACTAAGCATACACTACACGTAACACTAACCATCCAACATGGAACATTAAACACAAAACAATCAAGGACCGACTGGACGGGGAACATGAGGGCTTAAATAGGGACACTGATTGCATACAAACGACATACAGGTGGACAGGATAACATCACGGGACAAGGGCAACTTAAACCAACAAAACAAAAGCGCGTGATCGCGCACGTGGCGGCCGTCGCCACGGCGACCGCCACGCTATGTCACACAGGGACTGTTGGGGATGTGTTTTGGTGCCATACTGACCACATAGGGTTCAGTGTCTCTCACCAGACTTGACACTCTTGCTGAGCAAACTTCACGAATCCACACGTTTGCTTCCTGTTAACGCAGCTATTTCCTGCCCTACTAACAGCAGAATCCAGGTATCGCTTCACTAATCGAGTCATCTGCACTTGAACCATTTCCACAATTAACAGTTGCATGACCTTAACGAAGAACGTGTGTGTGTGTGTGTGTGAGATGCGGGGAGTATTTGGTACATTGAGTATCACAGGATGTACCACTTCCTGCTAAGTGTTTTCACAGAACGCTCCATGGCGACGTTCTTAATTGGGAACATTTTGTACGCGCTCTGGCGAACAGGTCCCCACGCTTCGCTGTTTGCCCTCTTGATCGTCTCAGTTTTTTTTGCCGTCAGCGTTTGGAGTGCCACCCTGAGAGCCGACTCTCGTGCCTCAGGGACGTCTTAATTGTGAGAAGGTGAGGTTTAGTCATTCAATTTTATATCAGGCCCAGAAGATCTCAACAATGGTCCCTCTTGAGCTCGGTGGTCTGAACAGCTTCGAGCGGCGGCCCCCCTGGGGAACGAGAGCGTGGGAGACACGGTGGGAGGACGATGACAGACGGGGCGATATTGAAGATGGCAGCCGAGAAACAAACAAACACGGCATTTAATTAACTGCTGTGTGAAAGAGCATGACTGAGTCAATATGCGGCTTGTCAGCTAACGTCTGCTGCTCGAGTTTCGAGTTGAGCTCGAGGGGGACAACGAGTCTGGCCAGGTCATACCAATGGAAGTGTGTGACAAACATCAATGATGTTTTCCATCACAATTCCATCATATTGGAATGAACTGCCCAGGGTGTAACATGCAGTAATTAGGGTATTAATTTAGAAATCATGGTCTGAATATGCAAACAGATGGGGATCACATGGACAAATAATCAACAAACAGGAACAATCAAGAAAAGGTTGAAACCTGAAAATATCAGAACATGGACTCCATGGAATTTCAAATGAGGCTTAGCAATGCTAGAATGCTAGATACACTGTTTAGGCTTTGCAAAGGATGGATGGAAACAGCGGAGTATATGAATCTATTCCAAACGCTAATGTTTGATGTAATTCTAGGGCAACTTAATGGAAAATGTAACAAAAATATGATCTTAAACTGCATAATCTCTTATTGTGATCATTTCTGAGTTTAAACTAAAGTAATGTTCTGTTACTAGTGTATTTTACAAAAAAAAGTCGTGGGTTGGCCTTAGATGTGAGTTAAGGACCATGGCGTCTACATGAACTGGGGGCAGGGCTTATTTGATTGACATGCTGGCAAAGCGTATCTTTGTGCTTGTCAATCTGACACTAGCTAGTGATAAATAACAAAAATCAGGCCAATGTGTTGTTTTAAAGGGCCAGGAAGTGTTTACTGTATAAATGATAAACTGGAAGAAACAGTCAATATTTTAAAATCCAGTTTCTGCCGCTACAAAGGCAAGTGATGTATTTGTCTTAACACAAATTAATATAAAACTAAGCCTAAACTCCTTCAAGCACATTTTGCATGAACTGAAGTCCAGAACCAAACAACAGAACTGAATCCTTCCAGAACTGTTGCCCATCATTTTTTATTTATTGTGCAATTCAGGCTTCATTGAGTGGAGCTGCATTTCTGTACTGTCTCGCCATGAGTGAGTAAATATATCGGGCAAATTGTCTGTATTGGACCATTGGTCACTGCTCACTGACATATGACAACAGTGCATTATGGGTAAAACACATAGTCCTGTGCCCATTAGAAACGTATGATCATGCAAAAATTAGGCCTGTCAAGAAGTCTTGTTTTGGGGCGTTTCTGAAAATGGTTGATGTTCTAGTAAGAACACTATCCTGTTTCCGAAATGGTGCCCTACCCCCTATTCCCTACAAACATATAAGTACACTATGGATGCACTATGGTTAGTGCCCACTGTGCTTTCAGACACGTCTAAGAAATAGCAAAACTGCCCAAATAGTGCACTATAAAGTGGATAGGGTGCGATTTCGGACATACGGTTAGTGAGTCTATAAACAAGAAACAAGTGTTGGTGCCGGGGCAGAGCCAGAGCTGGTCTGGACCAATCACGAGTGGAAAAAATGGTGTTGAAATCTTAGGGTGGAGACTTTGTGACACAGACTTTGGTAGTGGGAAATAAATGAGACATCACCTTATTTGATAAACACAAAAAGTGAACAAATAAAAGAGAAACGGATTAATAAGTCTGGTTCAGGCAACCTAATATAACAAAACGACACAGCAATGTAATTAGGCTATAATTCCTCATAATTAGATAATACTTCCCTTTAAATCACAAATTGTTTCTGAGAACTAGAACAGCTTCTTTAAACCTTCAGGTGTGGCGCAGCCATTATTACCAGATCCACCGTTATCCCCACTTAAGACGAAATCTCCAGGTCAAACCAGTGGTTGACCTTGATTAAAACTAGTGCACTACAAATTTCACATGATGTATGGTTCCTGTCCTGCGCTGCCCTCATTATCATAACGCCTGGCTAGCCTATATACCGTTCCCCTCCCTGTGGTGAGCTCTTCATTTTACTGTCCACTCTTCCAAAATAAGCCTGCGAGCATTTAGTTCATATTCAGCCCAGTTTTCCAGCTCGCCTGCTCCTGTTTCAGGAACCTCAATAAAATAAAAAAAACAAATGAATTAATTTACCTCAGACTTGAAGGCGTACTTCGGGACAAATCGTCATATTGTGAATCATATAGAAACCAGCAGGGGACTGTTAGCGATTTGTAAATCAGCATGTAAATGCTTAGCAAAAGTCTGTATAAAAAGTCTTTGACCTCTTGCATTTCAATACTGATTTTAACATGCCCTTGTTGACTTCCTTTTACGACTCGGAAGTGCGCATCAAGTAAAGCGACTTACCTTTGGCGGCAAGAAGAACGTAGTTGTAGTGATTTCTTTGACAATTTGTTATTACTTTAATTACTTTCATTTCATTTTAAAGCTCAATTAAAATTGATGAGATTAGACCACACAGTCTGAGTAGTGAGCTAAGCAAAATCCCGGTCTATTTCAGTTTGCGTTAAAAATTCCAGCTGGACCAAAAAAGTTCCATTAAGTTCAAAATTCTAAATATGACTAACACTATAACTGCTGCCATATTTGGCAACCATGCGGTTCCTAATCGAAACTGGCTGACTGAAATGTCTCAAACAAAACGTCTTTGATTAAATCGTCCATTCACAATTTAGCTTCTCAGTGTAGGCCGCACTCCAAACAACAGAACATCTCTCCACTTTATCAGGACACACGTAGCTCCGAAATGGCCTGCTTCTGCTTTTTCCCCATCCTTCCTCGTCTTTTGATGAAATTGGTTTGTGAGGGAAAAGAAAAAGCACCTATTGTTCCGTTTGAGTGCAAACCGGTTGATAAACAAGCTCAGCACTAGTGCACGGTCCACATCTTACAAAGGGCACGGAGGTTCCTGAAAGTAATTACCCTCGGAGAGCGAGCAGAAAGGCTGCGTGTCATCCGTGGGCCAGTAATGAAATGGGCAATTATGTAGTTCATTATTTTTAATGCAGGCTGCCGTGTTGAACAGGGGCGTGGAAAATCGCCCGGTGTTTGCCGCCACTCCATAAAAGCAGTCATCAAAGGCGGCGTGGGAAATGACGGTGCAAAAGCTTGGTCTGTGTTGTAAACGGCTTATCCATGAGCAATTTATACTGGCGGGATCAAATGCGTTTGACATTGCGGAACTCGTCCAAGGTCTATTTCTGTGGTAACGAGCACAGCTGAGAGAGAGAAAGCGTGTAAAGAAAGATGATCTGTGCTCCAGGAATCCTGTCAGGGTGGAGCGGCTCACACACACACACACACACACACACACACACTATAAATGCGAAAACAGTATTTGACAAACAGAATCAAGTGCATATATCATACAACAAATTAGAAAACCAAGAAGTAATACAAAATAAATGAGAGGTAAGTGCAGAGAAATTAAGGTGTTAACCTAGATACTGTCGGAAGAGGAAAGTCTTTAAACCTTTGAGAAAGGAATAGAGACATGTAACTGTTCGAAGTGGAGGGGGAAGCTCCATGTTGAAGACCTGAGTTGGCATGCAGGTGTGTAGTTTTGAACCAGGGTACGTAAATAGTGTGGTGTAGAACCCTTTGACGCCTGGAATGCAAAGACAAGAGTTTTGAATTTGATTCTTGCAATCTTTCACTGAAACCGACAGGCACAGAGGCCACACCTCTTTCATTGAAACCGACAGGCACAGAGGCCACGCCTCTTTCAATGAGACCGACAGGCATAGAGGCCACACCTCCTTCACTCGGACCGACAGGTGCAGAGACCACACCTCCTTCACTCGGACCAACAGGCATAGAGGCAACGCCTCTTTTACTGAGACCTACAGGCATAGAGGCCACACGTCCTTCATTGAGACTGAGAGGCAGAGAGGCCACGCCTCCTTCACTGTAACTAACAGGCACAGAGGCCACGCCTCCTTCACTGTAACTAACAGGCACAGAGGCCACGCCTCCTTCACTGTAACTAACAAGCACAGAGGCCACGCCTCCTTCACTGTAACTAACAGGCACAGAAGCCACGCCTCCTTCACTGGGACTAACAGGCACAGAAGCCACGCCTCCTTCACTGGGACTGACAGGCATGAAAATGCAAATGCAAAAATACACAGTTTGCAATTGAATCTGATTTATTCCTCAAAATATGCACATTCACATGGGAAATGCAATTACAAAGAAGTGACTGAATTAGCATTTTTAAATTAGCATGTAAATTTGAGTAATGTCTTGATGAAGCAGGCAAAAACAATTAAAGAAATTCATTTCAGGATGTTTTTAAGTGCAGTAGTAACAAAAAAGAGTAATGTGTGTACATACTATTGTACTTTATGCTACAGAAATGGGCGTATTGATTCAGTCGCCATCGCATCCCAAACTTTTTATCGATACACGCTGTTCTGAATCATTGCTCTGTATCGTAAATACTGAGACTGGTGCACTGATTTATTTTGCTGAATCGTTACACCCTTACTGCGTTGAGTTCTCTTGTTTTCGGATGCACAACTTCCCTTTAAATTGACTGGACTGAATTTAAAGCTCTATAAATTGCTCAGGATTTTCCCAAGATCACCTCACACACTGGCTTGGCTGGGCGTTTGGCCTTAGCTGATGATTAGAAGACTTGTGCAAGGAATACACTCCTTTTTTTTTCCGCCATTGATTTTATGCATTCGTTTTATGCCTGCAACACACCTCCGCCTAAAGCCATGCTCATTATGAGTGTGACTGTTATGCAGCCGAATAGCTCCGCGTTTGGCCGAATAACCTTTGTGAAGGTCAATATGAAGGGACTGAGGTGAACACAGACAAAATCTTTCCACTATCCAAAAGGAGTCATTAGGAGAAAATACGCACACTGCTGCTCATTAGGAAATGGGTAAGTAAAGAAAGAAAGTAGGCACACCTGCCAGAAATACCACACACTCGCGAAAATAAATGCAAACGCTTTGTTCTCGCTCCATTTATGTTCTGCAACCTTTTGATCCATGCATTTTATTTTCACTCTGTTCAAATTTTAAAGCATTTCAAATGAGACCAATAATGGCTGAACTAATAGCGATGCAGTTAACATTTCATTCTAATTTCTTTCAATTCATTAGTTGAAGCATTTGACAATTTCAGAGAACCGAGATACAGAGAACCGATGATAGGCTAGTTTACAGAGATTACACTCTTTAGCTAGCAGATCACATCTGCATTTAAGTTTAATACAACATAGTTAGCTGAGTGAAGGGTGTGGTCAAGAAATGTGGCTCCGCCCCCCATGATGATCTTCCACTCTTAAAATACTTAAAATAATAGTTTGGTGAAAAAACTACTTCACGCAATTTTTTCCTCTCACACCAAATGTGGTCGATCAGCCTACATTTCAGATAGGAGGCCTATCTCACCCAAAATCCTTTGTGAAAAATGTAACCTAATAGCTCTATAATATAATGGTGCGTTCGGCAGGACCTTGTCAACTCGGAAATTTCCGAGTTCACCACCAGGAAGTTGCACTCGAACAGCCGACACAGGGGTAAATAGCAGTGTTAAACTCGGGCTACTTCCATGATACCTGAGTTTATGAGTTGGGACGTATTGCAGAGCTTCACCTTGCTTTACACACGTGGGAGATGACCAGCAAACACACAAATGTTCCAGGTTAACAGTAAATATACACGCATATAGCTTTAATAATTGAATAATAATTGAATAGAAACATGCAGCAGAGTTTCTCTGTGGCTTCTATTGTTTACGTATGGCAGTGGTCGATCTCATTGGTCCAGCTTCTTCATATCCCAGTGGACATACGCATTGTTCACGTGATAAATTTACCAGTTACCCATGAGCACCCGAACGCAAACACCTGCTACATACCACTTGGTTCACGTCATTATTTTACGAGTTTATGAATACCGCCGAATGCACCATTAGACAATATCAAGGCAACATTTCATCTCAAAATAAATATTCAAACATGGTTGCATGCTCTTGAGCATTGCTGGATTTGTCTATGTTGTTCAGGGTGTAAAAAATAATAATTTTTTCTGAACACGAACATACTATATTATAAAATAACACAAACTAGCATTATTAGCTATTTTTACATAACAGAGTCCACTTACAAGACTAATGACTCAGAACAGCTGGGAGGACCTAAAGAAACCAGGAAGTAAACAAGAAACGTCCATGAGACATCCCAATCTTAATATCAACTTGGGTCTAATGTTACACTCATGAAGAAAAGACTACGTAGCAAAACCTTTTTTATTCCTTTAACAGTAGGATGGCTTAGAAACAAAAGAGACCTGAGTAATTATGGAGCTGTTTGTGGAGGAAAACTGGATATTTACATGGAGCCCATTTCAGAAGAGAGAGAACAATAAATAAACAAATCAGACGCATTTGAATAGTTTGAACCGACACTTTTTGTTGATGTCAGAATCGAGTCGTGCTGGCAAAACACACTGAGCTGTATCCTGAAGAGTGAGACGCTTTTATTCATTTCCTAACAGGATTATGTTAAATATAGGCATTAATTGGAGAATGAAGTCACTTTCACATCACCTACTGACGGAGAAGGCAATGAGTCAGTGCCAGATTTTCAATACCCGACTAACGTGCAGTTGTATCCTTAATTTACTCTAATCCATCAACCACGGGGCTCTCGTTATAGCCGTTTGGGAGCTGCTTTTTATTGGCCAATTTGTAATCCCACGCCGGTTGTGGGCGTTTGCGCCTTTTGTCGATTTTTCTAATTGCATTGTTCCCCCTCTGTAAATTAAGTAAAGAACAGTGAATGGGGGACGTGGCATTTTAATTACGGCGCGCTTCAAAAACGGCAGCAAATTTTCAGCATAAAGACTCCCGGGAGATGAGCTGCGATGGTTTAGCAGGACTGAATGAGTGTGTATTCTGCTGGGAGGAAAGAACGGATGTGACAGCTCACTCACTGGCTTATACAAGACTGACAGGAGACCATCAACACACCACACACACCATCATGTATTGATTCGCTTGTGAGGGTGTCTTTTAAATGGTGACTGGCCTATTCAGTTAATGAGAGCTAAAAAAAAATTAACATTGTAATATGAATCCAGTATGTGCCAATAATCGATTATGCAATATACAGCAATATATTCAACACGCAGAATATTGATATCATGGACACAAAATACGATGACCACTGTGTTTTTCCTTGGGGAGGAGACTGCCGAGCAAACCCAGCCCAATGGATAATAAAACTCCAACTCCAAAAATCTGACCCACCCAAACACGGAGATATCATGCTAATTTGTGGCTTGCAGTAACTGTTAGCACTTTGGTCCATTTTTAGAAATCTGAATTCAAGAACAAGTGTAAAGTTGTGCTCCATAACAACTTTTTGTCTTTGTGATATAAATTTTTTGTATTTGGCACCTCCTTATTTTCAACTCACCATTTAGAAAAAACAATAACAAATAAACCTAAACCTAGAGCTCATTTTAGCTTTATATGATGTCCTTTATTTTAATCACATTTATAACTGTTTTCCACACTCTCCTGTACAGATTTCAGAACTAAAGCTGATCATCAGCATCATCCATGCCATCATCGTTATTAATAGCAAAAAAAAAGAAAAAAAGAAGAGTCTTTTAGTAAACACATTCGGTTCTCCATCGGGACCAGTTTTAATACAGGCATTTTCATAATTATGCTCTTTGCCGTGGAAATGAGACGATCACTGTCACCGTGTCTCTTAGCCTTCCCCTTCCGTCTCGGCTCCGTGGGGGGTTCGCCCGCAGCGAGAGGCGCAGCACGACTCAGGCAGTCTTCATGTCTGAAAATTCCTCGCATTGTTCACTGCCAAGTGTTTGTGTGTTACAGTGACTTTACAGTTAATCTGAAAAGTTGCAGAGGTTAAAAATTGCGGCAACACGTTTGTGAACGTGCTTGTGGTACATAACTTGTATTTATGCAGGATACACACTGGGTATAAAGACACTGATTAATGGGCGCTAACGAGACAAAACACGACCAATACCAAGACACAGGTGCAATAATCAGGGGATGTTTATAGTCAAGGGACCATTTATAGGCTGTAAAAAAGCATTAGTAATATTAGGCCAACTCTATTTATCATCCTTTTAATGTATTTATCAAGCTTTTCAGCTATGACCATATATAGCAATTAATTTAAATGTGATATTATATGTATTTATTTACCAATTTTATCTACAAATTTTGTTTATTTACCAATTTTATCCGAGAGTGTGGAATGAGCAGTTAAAAACATAAAGGTCTTCACTTCTTAAACCTATTATGCCACCAAAATGCATGCAAGTGAAAGGCTATTTTTTGTATTTGCACTTATGATTTACACTTAGAGTGCCTCGAAGCAGAGTGGAGTAAAGGACATTTTGGGCAAAAACAGTTAAATATATCAAATAAAAGCTAGTATACCACAGTGCTGTTGAATTCTGAATTCTGATTGGTCAAAAGGTGTTGATTAAATTTGTATATTCGCACAGCTATGTACACAGTGCCGGCTGCAAGGCAAATCACAAGTATATACGAATCTGCACGTTCTAATATGTTATTGTTTCTATAGTAACAAAGAAAAGCATATAATGGTTGCTATGGTGATGCTTTCTGTAAGGAGAAGGTGTATTGAACATTTATGGAAGGAGACTCCGGTGTCAG
>JAOUQW010000021.1:13812675-13826170 GCA_028565825.1 Olivaichthys viedmensis
AGCGGCGCCGGCGTAGACGGTGTATCAGGCCATTAAACCGTCTCATCACCACAACGCAGAGTTTATTTCTCTCGTCCTACTGGTCAACACTATACTGCCCCCCGCTGTTTACGCTGGTATTACACCACACTATACTGCCCCCCGCTGTTTACGCTGGTATTGCACCACACACATGCGTTGCCTTATATTTTTTGGGACATGCACAATCGACGGACCGAATAAACGCAGGATACGTACAGCAGCCATCTTGCGTAGTATACACGTAGTATAACAGCAAGTATAACCCCGGCCTTTGGCTCATTCTGACACTATTAGACGGTGATGCACTGCACGGATGCATTTTATACACTCCAGAATTTCCCTCCAGAATTTTTATTTTTTGTGGGAAAACATTTGATTTGTGGTCAAAATGGGCAAAACATCTTGTTTTTAGCAGGAGGTCTGTGGTCAGATGGATGGGTTTTATCGTTTGTATGGCCATACAGCACGAGCCTGGCACTGCCGGTAAAACCATGGCAACTGGCAATAATCTACTAATAGGAACACCCACTAGCGACCAGTTTAGAGCAATTTGAGTGACGCGAGGCATAATACATACATACATACATACATACATACATAAATAAATAAATGCTGCCTGTGTAAATGCAGGATCAGAATGCAGCCAAGATCTCGAGGTTTCATCTTCTCCAGGGCCCTGCTTATGCATTTAGCATAAATATTTTCTCTGTTTATCATTTTATATGGTCTAAAAGTCTGAGTGCACCACAAAGAACTGCTTTTTATTTCAACACCAATAAGATTTCATTTATATGGCATGCCTTTCTTAAACCTAAGGTCACTTTACAGCTTCATACTTCCACACACACGAACAAACCTTCCCCAAAAAGAAGGGGGAAAAAAACTAAAACTATATAGAAGGAGGGAGAAATAAAATTTAAATCAGCGTTAAAGTCCCAGGGAACATAAGTGTGAAATATTAAATATGAAATGAAACCCAAGTGTTACATTAAACATTCAGCAACGTTTGAATGGAAAAAACAAAACAAACCAAGCTGTAAATGTGATAAAACGCTCTTAAACAACAGCTGAACTCGCTGATCAGACTGATGTCCTGGTGGGCGTGGCCTAATATTCTAATGAGCACGCCTGCTATATTCTGCTGAAGTGCATGTAGACGCTGAAAAGTCATCCATTATACAGACTTTGAGCTACAGGTTGTGACTACAAGCGCAACACTGAGTGTACTGAGTCAATAGTAAGTGTTAGTTGGTAAGAGATGACAATGTTAGAACGTGTAAAAAGCAGTCGAGTGCAAAAGTTTGCGCACCCTTTGGACAAAATGAAGAGGACAGAAAACTGTAATTTATACCAACAAGACATTTAGTGTGTTGGGTTTCACAGACGTTCCTTCTTTATTACAAGTAACAAAAATGGTCAAATAACGCACGTTATGAAAATCTAAAGTTTGCGTCCCCCTTTCTGAATGCGAGACGAATATTCTCTAACAACTTCTATGTCCAGTCTTTGCATTTATAACTGCCTCCACCTTCTATCATATCTTCTAAACAGGTTTTGAATCCCATCAGTTGTGATATTTGGACCCCCTGTAGCCCCCCCCAACCAACACATTTTTCACGACATTTCTGTATGCCAGATGTCACACACTGCCTTCTTCAAATCAGGACAACACATCTTTTTTTTTTCCTGTTGATTTTGCCTTATGATTTGGGTTGTTGTCTTCCTCCAAGATGCACCCACATTTCATTTTTTACTTTTTGCAATGCTAAGTTTTGGCAAATACATATATACAAATTTCCCATTCAAAAACTATGGGGGGGGGGGCGACTTTTGTTCCTGACTCGTGTGTTAGCTTTTGAATAAAATATATGGAGTCACAGCAGTGGAAAAAAACAGGATATTCAGAGAGATTTGAATTCTATATGAGGATTTCTCTGATTTACCTGGACACGGTGACTATAGTGGGTTTGGGCAGAGCCTGGAGTACGAGCCGCACGGCGAGCAGCAGCTCCTGGATCTCCGCTTCACTGCTGACGTGGTGAGGAAGCTCAGAATAATCACAGGTCAGACCGGCCTGGTGCACCTGCAAGAACAACACATACAAAATACAAAATAACTGAAGGGGGAAATAATGAATGGATGGTTGAAGATGCATTTTTAAATAAAAAGGTCTTGCTCTTCTACGAGCCATCGAAGGAAAACACCCTCAGATTGTGTACGTCTATTATTCGCTTGTTTTTTTATTTATTTTTTACAAAGTCTTAAATGAGGTCGTGCTCAAAAACGTCCTCCGAATGTCCCAAATGAACAGAAGGAGAGAAGAAGAATTAGTGTCCCGCTTTGAGATGTTAGTTTAACGTCCCACATCAACCTCTCAATTATTTTTTAACATCTTTTAAAATTTCTACCATAAACTGTTTCCTGAGGAGTTTTTTTTCTTGCAGCCGCCATGTTGGTCAGAATGACACAAACACACGTGCAGAACGTACACACAAAAAATAAATGAATCAGATTTATCTGGAACCCCTTATGAATTTATTGATAATTATTGATAACGGCTGTCAATTTTTTTTTCATGCATAGGGTTCTGTGTACCACTCCATAAACCATAGTCCTGGTTTTTATCCACGTATAGATTAATGTTTGTTTAAATGTTTCAAACTCCTGCATTTACGATTGTTTATTCCATCCATGACGAATATAAAGTCCACATAAATTAGCATAAATTAAATCACAGCATATTACTAAATGTTGATAATTAACTGAAACATACAGAGGTCTCCAGGCGTAAATATTGGCACCCACTGCCTATAGATGTAATAATTATTTGTTAATGCAAGTGTTCATTATTTGGCTTATTTGGTTCATTATTTTAAAAATAATCAATTTATACAAGTGTTAATTACTTTGTTAACATTGCTTATTATTATTGCTGTAGTTTATGGTTTGTTAATGGAAACCTTTATGTAAAGTGTTACCAAAAACACAAATAGTGGATGGCTCACATATTAACGAGGTCGGATTATACTTCGGTTATTGAATATTTCCTTTATGGATATTTCTTCTTATTTGTTCATTGTTTTGCCGTGGTGACTAAAGCCGAGGTTACACTACACGACTCTTACCCTGGTTAGCGTTTGCTGGTTGGTCCTAGTCTGCAGATTTTTGGGGGGTAGTCGACGAGAATTGTTTGAGGGGCACAGGATCTAATTTCTCGCCTCTTGATCAAGTTTCAAGGTTGAGCGGAGCGAGTCGGAGTGCATCAGCCATGTTTGATTTTTTAAAATCTGACTCTGGATGCAGTGTTGAAGTGTACGCCGGTCAACGACTCAAATCTGAACGGATTCAGTCAACAGCAAACGAAAAGAGAGAGTGGGAAAAGAGTAAATCCAGGAAGTAAATAAAGAAAAAAAATAGCAGAGAGGGATTTGCGGCTTCCTCAATAGACAAAAGAAATGATGGCAGTAGCACACGTGCCTGTACATCATAGATTCAAAGCAGTATTAGAACTCCACAGACAAAACAAAAACCAAAAAACACCAACAACATATTTTTTCCTTTTCTTTAGTGCAAATGGAAACTGTGTAAAATACCTGCAGTTCTAAACAGTAATAGCAATAATTTTGTCCTGGTTTATTGATTTTTCGCAATCGAGCACAGACTCCAATTTCTTGCTTCCTAGCCAAGTTTCAAGGTCGAGAGGCGCGAGTTCGAGTGCATCAGCCATGCTCGATTTTTCATTTATAACTGAAACTGAAAGGGCGAAAAATTAAATACAGGAAGTGGAGGATAAGGTGGAGGTGTCTGGAAAACAAATTC
Organism: Olivaichthys viedmensis; assembly: GCA_028565825.1. Classification (NCBI taxonomy): domain Eukaryota; kingdom Metazoa; phylum Chordata; class Actinopteri; order Siluriformes; family Diplomystidae; genus Olivaichthys; species Olivaichthys viedmensis. Next base: position 13,816,516 of record JAOUQW010000021.1, read on the forward strand.
GAAGGACTTTTACACCTCGGACAGAGAAACAAGGCGGCGTTCACATTACCAGGCTGAAGTGACACAGATCTGACACTTCTTTTTTTTGCTTATCGTCCCAGCCATAAACGAGTTATCCACCTGTTTCGTCAGATAGAAATGTACTCTATTCTGATTTAGGTGTGTACATGAATATCGTCGCTGTCCAATGAAAAGCATGCATCTCCAAAGTTCAAATTTTTCATATCATTAATCAGACACAATAAATCTGAAATTCACAGTGTGATGCGTCAGCTTTTCATTGGTCATTGAGATGTTAACTGCTAGGGGGTAGATGGAGGTTTTTTCCCACAATCCATATATGATAAAAAGTAAAAAACGCAAAAAGTGGAGATACACGTTTTTCATTGGACAGCGACGATATGTAAATTTGCACAGTTCTGTCTATCTGTATATATCTGCACAGCTCTTTCTTTTTATATTCTTTTATCTTATTCTTTTTATTCTTATATTATTACTTTTTTACTTGTATTATTTGTAGTATATGTATGCTGTTTTAACACTTAAATTTCCCACCTGGGATCAGTAAAGTGTGTTATCTTATCTTATCTTATGATCTGGGCATAAAAATGAAGCTAAAACACAGCGATCAATTCGTCTCAAACGTCACGGGAGCGACTCGGATCATTACGAACAGTCAATCCGCACGGATTAGTCAGAGTGGATTTACCGAGCAAAATAAAACAAGACCACGGCGAGGACTCAATGTAATTATTTCGTTTTTTCCTTTCTCTTTCACGGCGTGGCTTTTCGGCGAGTCAGTGTTTCTGTGCCAGTTCGTATCGACGTGAGTCAGCTTGAAACCCATTTAACCCCAAATTCTCAGTTATTGTATGTAAAATATGTGAATAGTCTTGTGACAGAAACTTTAGTCCTCTTTCTAAAAAAAGAGCCATATTGGTGCTCCTTCTCGCGGCTGTATAATGGCCAGTTAGTTGTCTATGGATGTAAACATTTTCCCAAATGTCGCAAAAGTCGAAGCAATTTCATGAGTCGAGGCTTTTCATTTGCAAGTGTGTGTCTGTAAAAGTTGGATTTCATTGCTTTAAGAGTTACGCGAGTCACTGACGTTAGCTTGTGCATGTGTTGTATAGTGCTACTCGAAGAATCACTAGCTAAGTTAGCGAGTCAGTTTTCTCTGCAAATATTAGCGAGCTAATTATTTGATCTATTATTTTATTGAGTAACTGACTCTGTAAATAAAGTAGAATTTTGCACTAGAACCCATTTCTATTTGATGACTAGCCTAGCCTTTGACTAACATTGAGTACTGTTTTTGAATATTGTTGACCCTCGAAAGCACACACACACACACACACACACACACAATGAAGTGATAACGAGGGAACCAGAGGGGCACAAGTGACATTTGACAAACTTTACAAGAAGGGAAAAAAGCTTTTTAGGTCTTTTAGGCATTGATAATTTATTTAAAACTCTCTGAACATTTATTTGTTAGGGTACTAGATCTCATTAAGGTTCTGGCTCTTATTAGGACCTTTTATTTGATATGTATAACTGTTTATTTGCCTCAAAAATGTTATTTTACGCCTCTCAATAAGAAACGACACATTTTTATTTACATTTTTTAATGAAAAGCTGCATTATTTTCAGATGTTTTCCTCATAAAACAAAAAAAGTACATTCAATATTGTCATATGTCTTTAAAAAATTAAAAATAAAAGAACTTCAGTGCTAGTCTGTGGGGGGCACTTCCTTCCGGTACGTATGCGTGTTCGTAGTGCACACTCTGTGGATGTGGGCTGCATCAGTTGATCAATTAGACCACATTACGTATTTAAAAACCATACATTTGATTTCATTTTCTGTGATTACTGACAAGCAAGTAGTGAAGAAAAAAAGATGCAAACTTGCATGAAACCTCATTTGGATCATTTTCGTTCAGAACGTTCCACACTATAATAATCAGTTCCAAACGATATTAATGTAAATTAAAGTAAAAAAAATAATTTTTTTTGATCCCGGAGTTCACAGTTATGACTGTCGGCATGTTTACGTCTCCTGTGAGCATGGTATAAATCTTGAAGGAGTAATATATCTTAATATAGTATTAATATATCCATAATAAACCCTTTAAGGGTTAAATGGGCCCATTATATAGGAGTTATAACTGTATTATAACATGTTTACGTCCTTTCTGTGGTGCAAACAGGACGTAAATGCCTCTAAATGACCCATATGAAAATGTTCATATGAAATTAAAACCATTCATAATCTCATCCCTTTAGTTTGCTTTTCAGTCACGACCCTTTCAGAGCTTTACAAACTTGAAACACGTTTTTAGCCCACGTTCTTCAGCGTGCTGTGTAATTGATCAGACTTTTCTCCAGCATTGCAGCTTTAGTCTGAATATTGATTACATGCCAGACTCGGTACCACTTCGCATGTGTCTAAATCCCCTCCTTAATAAGTGAGATTACGTATCGGTTCTGAATATGGAAGAGGGAGAGAGCTTATGGCTCTGTATTTCTGGAGGAACTTTGCTGGCTGCATTGCCCCCTGGTGTTTAACACTGAAAAGTGCGACCAAAACAGGGTAGGCATGTTCTTATCAGGGTTGCCAGGTCTGCGGCACAAAAGTAGCCCAATGGTCAATCTAAACCAGGCCAATATAGTGGAAGATTTACAAAGCAGTGATAAAACATGCAGTTTATGGTCCCAAATGGTCCTAAAATGATATTATGATTTTTTTAATATAACATAATACATTCATACAGAGGTACATTTTCCATTTTTCCATTGAAAAAAACAATGGGGTGTGCAAACTTTTGCACTCAACTGCAGGCCTGCAGCAACGTGGCTACTCTCTTTAGTTTAAAAACGCCAGGGCTTAACATATTGAGAGAATTGGATTTAACAGACAGCGTTGTTTTAGTTTGCACTCCAGAAGTAAAGTACCTGTCAGTTTCAACGCTGAATGATTTGAATTATTTAGTGGCAGGTAAAATAGACAGAGAGAAAGCGAATACTCAGGTTACAGACATGGAATGAGCAGATAAATGGATGGAGGGATGATGGAGCAGGAATAGAAAGCGTGGATCTCAGCGATACTGCTGTGCACTATTTCATAAATCAGGGTGTGTGTGTGGTATTGGGCTGGGACGAAAGCACACTAACTCCCTTAATCCCTAAGTGGATTCACAATGCTGAGTGTCCAGTGCTGTGAGTCTGTAAGCAAAGGTGACCCGGCAGTTTAGTCTGCATGCAGCATACTAATGTGGGGTTGGTTCATTTGCAGTTCTTTTCTTGCAGTAGCTTATATTTATTAGAAAAAGAAATTTCTCTGAGACTCAGCTCTGCAGGATGGACTGAAAAATCCATCACATCACGATACTTAAAGACATTTTCACAATGCACAATATATATCACTGTATAAAACTGTTTTTCTCAATAGCTGTCATTTCATTGGTCACAGCCTTTTATTTTAAAGTCAACAAAAAATAAAGTATGTAACAAAAAAATTGAGCTTTTCTTCATTTGGTCGGATTCCATTATTATTTGGGTCTGTTGTAAAACATACTGCGCTATCATATATAAAACCTGAAACATAAAACCGTTAAGGGTTCTAGATCAAACCATTTTTTCTAGGAAAATTCCTACAGAAAAATCTGTTCCCATCTATGTTTTTTAAAGACTCGCCCACTCAGAGCTGCTCTCATTTCCATATATGGTCTCAATGACATGCCCACAATCCCATATATGGACTCAAAGACACGCCCGTTCAGAGTTCCTCTTAATCCCATATATGGACTCAAAGACAAGCCCCCTGTGGTCTGCACTCTCAGAAAAAATGGTACTAAACTGTACCTTTCCTTGTCACTGGGGAGAGGCCCTCAAGGGTACATCTTTGGTACCTTTAGGTATGTATCTTTTACCTGAAAAGGTGCGTGTAGTGTACCTTTTAAAGCTTGGCTCTAAAAAACAATTAAAGCTACAACAGTGGTCCTTACAATCCAATTTTGTACCTTAACTCATTTTTAAAGGTACACTATATTCACATTTCCAGGTAAAAGATACACACTAAAGGTATCAAAGATGTACCCTTGAGGGTACCACCCCAGTGACAAGGAAAGGTACAGTTTAGTACCTTTTTTTCTGAGAGTGTGCAATCAGTAGCAGTTACCCTAGCTGAAATTAACATCTGGCAAAAAGTCTCTGTTCTAACTGGGTGAACGACGGAAGGTTGAGAATATTATCCATGATGTCGGCACAGACGTGTCAAAGTCGACCATGAAAATAAGGAAACATCTGCATCTCTCCCCTCAGAGGATTTAACACCCGACACAAACATCTGGGAGGCTTCAGGAGCACAAAGAGCAGGTTACAGTTTGCTGAAAAGTACTTATTTAGAAGCCTGTAGTTCTGGGCGAAGTCTCAGATGAGATGAAGGTCAACCTTTACAAGAGTAATGAAGAGAAGAAGGTGTGGAAATAAGGACACACAGTATCACTGATGCAAAGCACCACTTTCACAGAGCGCCCTGGTGGATTTCTCTGCCCGTGCTCCTGGCCGAAGTCCGCGGCTGACCTGAATATTTCCAGATGAGATAACAGAACAAAATTCTCGTTCAAATGCCCTTTTATTTTTGAACTCACTCTATGATACATTTTTGTATTTAGTTATATTTTTAACTCATTACATAACCTATTCTTTTCTCTTTTTTTTGTCGTTTTGGGGCATAACTGAAACGTTTTACTCTGTTATTTGGACAAGCTGAGTAGGACGAAGGTGGAAATGATACAGTAAAACGCCATCTGTGCACCTGATAATGATATTATATCACCATGAGAGGCGTCTGTTATTCAGCGGAGGAGAAAATAAAATAAAAATGCCATTTCTCTGGAGATCAAGGTCAGCCTGTAATGTCACGGCGTCACCACCAAACGGGAGTGTTCGAGTCGGTCGGTGATAATAATTCACTACATGCACTGATGTTTTCATTTCTGTTTCACTATGTCGCACTTTAAACAGAAGCCACTGTCGCAGAAATCCAGGTTGCATAAATCCAGACCTCTAATGAGGGAGGCGACAGTCGCAAAGAAAAAATCTCAATAAGAACTTTAGGAAGCAACCTTGAGAGGAACTGAGGTTTAAAGCCCGTCCTCCTCTGGTCTATACCCGATTGTGGGATTTATCTTCCTGCTGTAATTCTGAGTACAAGAGTACAAATCAGATTAAAGCCAGGAGATTAAGGCCACACCCTAATAGACTTAGTTATTTCCTTTACTCATATTAGAATTAAACATCCAATGGTCAGACCTTCACATAACAGTTTATATATATATATAAATGTTAAGTGCATAATGTTAATTCAAGTCAAAACTGCTAAAAATATTAAGAAAGGAAAGTCTGCCTTGAAGACTCACAAACCAGTGTGCGAAATGATGCATGAAAAATTAAGTATTTATAGGATTATTTATTCATTTCTTTTTACATATCGTGGAAATTATAGACATTACAGATGGAAAATACACAAAAATCAGAAAATTGACAAAAGGAGGTGATCATTCTCTACACGCTCTCCAGACAGCCAGGACCATTTCACCCTTGTGAGCATCGTTTGAGCATCAGGTTTTTGGGTTCTCGCTTGCTTCTGTCTCTGCAGGTAAAATCCCAGAACAGCCTTGATTCTGTTTTTATCTAAAAAGTGCTCTAGTGCTGAATATCTCATTTTCTTTAATCATTTACACACATTTCTCTGTAGCATTTCCATTTTTTGGATTTTATTTTGGAAATTTGCTCTTTTCTAACGACACACTAATGCAGAAGACATCAAATAAAACATCTCCGATAAAATTTGTAGAAATAATTTTGGGTGCCGAAAACTTTTGCACAGTACTGTATATATTACTATACCGATTAATCTGTTAATATAGAGCAAAGTGCACATTTTATAATTACAATACTTACTATTCTGTTCAATCTCCACACATTATATTTGTACATAAGACAAAGAATATAGATACCTTAATATTGAATAAATAATACTTTATTTAACTTGTTCTTTTTCATTTAAAATGTGAGTAGCAGGCAAGTCAAATTTTTACATGACATCTTATCCTGATTCTGAATCTGATATGTGAACATTTGTTTGGGTCGTTGCACTGGGAAGCAGGTTGTATCCCATGTTGTCAGGTCTTTGTCCTGGTCTGAGCTCCAGCTCTTAATTTAATGACAGTCTCCGGTTACGTATGGCTTTGTCCGACTCCCAACAATAGTGTGATCTGTCTACACACTGCGGGAAAGCAGTCAGTCACAGAATTAAACGCTGTAACACAATAACGTCGCTCCGGAGTAATGCACTGTTGTGGAGTCTATTCAAGTTTAAATGTCAAAAAATGACATATGACAATATATACAGTACTGTGCAAAAGTCTAGGCACCCTAAATGTTTTATATATATTTTGTCTTAGATGTTTATTTTATATTTTCTGCATTAGTGTGTCATTAGAAAAGAGCAAATTTTGAAAAAATGTAAATGTAACAGAGAAATGTTTGTGCATCATTAAAGAAAGTGAGAAATTCAGCACTAGAGCACTTTTTAGATAAAAACAGAATCAAGGCTGTTCTGGGATTTTACCTGCAGAGACAGAAGCAAGTGAGAACCAGAGTTCTGCAGTTCTCCAAGATTCTTGGAACAACCTACCAGCTGATTTCCTTATAAAACTGTACGACAGTGTGTCTCAGAGAATTGATGCAGTTTTAAAGATAAAGACTGAAACACCAACACACTGATTTTAGTTTAGTTTTTTGTACTGTTTACTCCTTTTATAGGATTTGTTTTATATTCAGGAACATTTTATTATTTTTAAAAGCATTTTCTCTTTACAGAATTTCTTTACATGCGCCTACGCCTTTTGCACAACACTGTACATGCTGTACATACTGTGAAATATGGGTCCCGCTTTATATTAAGCTTCTGTGTAATAACTGCGTTTACACATAAACTATACATGCAATTATAATGTAACTATTGCGGATGTATGCACTGTTACAGAGGGATTACAGCAGCACGTCTTTATATAAATACACATGTGTATCAACTTTACAATTCTGATGTGTTTGGCTTGTGTAAGTGCACAAGTGTATCTTGACAGTTGTAACAGGACATCAGGTGTCTCTCAGGTGTAACAGGGGAAGGGTAGTTACACTGCTGATTTACTTTTTAATTGTGACTATATCTAAAATTAAATTAGTATGAAATGCTGGGTTTTCAATCATTCTTTCTGATTGTGACAGTAGCTCAATACTAGACTGAATCTGATTCTGAATCTGATATGTGAACATTTGTTTGGGTCGTTGCACTGGGAAGCAGGTTGTATCCCATGTTGGCAGGTCTTTGTCCTGGTCTGAGACCCAGCTCTTAATTTAATGACAGTCTCCGATTACGTATCGCTTTGTCTGACTCTTTATCTTATTCTACTCTTCTTTATTTTATTTCATTGTCAGTCTGAGCAGCTGCCAAGTCAAACTGGTCTGTGTATCGTTTATCACTTTAACCCTCTAGTGCACGCTTAAACAGAGCGATGTTCAAAAGGGAAAAAAAACTCTTCTTGCATAAAACGGACCTGATGGTGATAATGATGATGATGATGATGTAATACAGTTTCACATTGCTTTATGGAGAAATGCTTTCATTTTAAAATTGTAAAATATTTCCCTTGAGTCAAGACCACTGTTAACTGCTGAGTTTATACAGAACATTAAATCATGATAAATAAATGTGTGCATTTTGCTCTTTTAAAGGCTTTACTGTATTGTGTGTCTCTGCCAGAAAAGAATCAGAAAGTATATTGATGTCAGAACTTGATGTGAAAATTTACGGTCTGGCCACCCAATTTGTCGCGAGTCAAATGAAGCCAAAAACCATCCCACCCATTTAAAAGAAGTAGAGCTCCAATCTAACCCCTGCTTGTAATGGGAATCTTACTTGGCCCAAAAAAATCTGTCCTTCTGTATGCAGTGTGAATCAGGTGTTATGCAACACACTTCCTGTAGGTGGCAGTATAAATACATGTGTCTAAAATGGTTACACAATGAACCAGGGCTCCAACTTTGCAGTCCTGTAAGGTCCAGAGTCCAGCACAGTTTGGTGATTTTCCTGCTTCCTGCTCAAACACACCGGATTCGACTCACCAGTTAATTCCCAGGTTTATTATTAGGTGTGTTAATAAAGTGGAGAAATCTTGAAACTGTGCTGGACCCCAGACTCCGACCCTCCAGGACTGTGCCATAAACTGCTGAGTATTTTCATCATCCAGGTTATTCTCCTGCCTGTCTGTAGGATTTGCATCATGCAAGATTTTGATCAAAAATCGAGCACATGACTCGGGTCGTCATTTAAATATTTTCACTGGAAACAGATCTGATCTGTCACATGGCACACTCTGCTGTTATCTCGTCTGTACATTGTGCCGCATGAATAACTTAGGAGTTCAAGAGAAGTTAGGACCAGTCCCAGTCTTAAAAATGTAAAAATGGCGTTTTGTATTAAACATATTAGCGTTACAGTCAAGTGCAAAAGTTTGCATCCCCCCTGTTTTTTGAATGGGGAAAAAGGGTAAAACTGCATCTATTTTACAAACTATTTTACAACAAAGTTGATTTGCAAAAAATTTAAAAAGAACAACAATCTAAAAATCAACATAAAAATATTTCAAAAATAACTTTTGCCCCTCTCAGTCTCCAGGCCTGATTTATAAAAGGAAGTATTTATTTTATGATTATTATTATTAAAACATTTATTAGAGAATATTTATATCACATTCAGAAAGAGAGATGCAAACTTTTGCACTGATATCTTTTTTAATTTTTTATTATTAGTATCTAAATATACACTATTTAAGCATTTTTGTAATGCTTCATTTTATAATGAAGGAATATCTGTAAAACCTAACAAACTAAATGTTGTAAATTAAATGTCTTTGTCTTTATTTTGTCTTAAGGGGATGCAAACTTTTGCACTTGACTGCACCTTTACTAATAGACAATTACTATATGATATACAATAGCTAAATTGTAATGCATAGTGCAATAATGCAACTTGTAGCTGTGAGTTGTTCCTTTCAAAACAGATTGTTGTTTTTTTATTCTGTACCAGTATAATGACAATAATCAAATTGAATGTGCACAAATTTAAGAAGAGTGGATAAAGAGAAAAAGTTAAATAAGTAAATAGTCCCAGTGTTAAAGTTTAGTACATACTGGTTCTAGTATATACAGAATAAACAGCACAGTACGTTTTTTAATGAAATTATTTGCATATTGCACAGTACAAGAATATTGAGCAAGTTTATTTGTGTAACTAAAAAGTGCCTGCAGTCAGACAAGGTAAGACAAGCAGATCAAATCTCATCTGATAAGCACATGATGTGAATAGAGCCTAAATATTCAGTCATACACTACCAGTCAAAAGTTTGTACACCCCTGCTCATAGAAGGGTTTTCTTCTTTCTTTCTTTTTTTACTATTTTCTACTAGTTTAGAATAATAATGACGATATTAACACTATAAAATAACGCATATGGAATTATGCAGTGACCAAGAAAAGTGTTCAACAAATCCAAAACTAGTTTCTATGTGAAATAGTTAACAGTG
>JAOUQW010000021.1:13841040-13851711 GCA_028565825.1 Olivaichthys viedmensis
GCGCAGGGTCAGCCATGATACAGCGCCCCTGGAACAGGGAGGGTTAAGGGCCTTGCTCAAGGGCCCAACAGTGGCAGTTTGGCGGAGCTGAGGTATAGACAGTGTTTCCCTATCAGAAAGAGTTTTGAGTAAAGAACCCTTTTAGAAAAGCTAAGAACCTTTAACTATCCAAAGAACCCTTTGAAAAACCTTTGAAGAGTGTACTCTACATAACAGAAGGGGCCAAGAAATGGACAAAGCCGTGAGCGAGAACGTCGCTACGCTGCAGACGCAAATTAGGATCTAAAAGTTTAGGGTGGATATTTCGGGTTGTAACAATTGGGTTCGTCCTGTGGAGGCTATTCTGTTCTGGTGGCTCCGAGACGTAGGGTACCGTGCGGTTCCCGTTTAGCGAAAAAGTTCATTTTGGGACGTTTTTGCCATACAAACATCCAGGTATGAATAGTACGGATAATGAATCATATGGTAGTAGCTAACAGTCAGTGCTTAGCACTGAGTCATTCTCACAGGCGCAATCCCTGTGGTTCTCTGCGTGATTCTGGCTCTCAGGAAGAATGGTGCTCATTGACAGGAAGCCATTGTACAGTGTGTGTGTGTGTGTGTGTGTGTGTGTGTGTGTGTGTGTGTGAGATCAGAGACTTTGTGCGCCAAGCCGCCGTAGCCCTCTGCCATTACACTGTCACAATGCCCAATAATAACCTCTCTAATAACGGGCTAGGCTGTTCTTGCTCTCTCTCTCTCTCTCTCTGCCTCCTCCACTCTCCCTCCCGTGGTGCGCTCTTCCTGAGGCAGCGTCGCCTCTTCATCTCCGACGTCACCGTAATTAGCGCGGCTGAATAAGGCCCAGCTCGCCACCTGCAATTACCCAGATTGCGCCTGACAAAAGCGGCGTTCTGAATGAAACGGATGCTGCTGTGTAACTGACAGAGCGCAATGATGAGGAGCGGAGATGCCACGAGGAGCGCCGCTGCTCCGTAGGGAAGTGGGGAGGTGACGGAGACCTCCTGCTCCACTCTGCTTCTTCGGGTTTTATCTTTTTCCCCGGCTAAATTTATCCAAGCGTTCTGCTCCAAAATAGCAAAAATCAATCTTCATTTTTTTCCCCCATGATTACTTATGGAGATTGGCCAGCAGCAGGGTTTTTTTTAGGAGGAGTAAAACAAGGTAGGTCCCAGAGGCGGTGTGAAATGAGGGGTGATGTGTGAAGAAAAACATGCCTGTCGCTAAATCAAGAGCCGGGAATCATGACGGGACCTCAGATGGTACAGATTAGCGCTGAACTCGGATCACTGCAAGTTTCCCAGCAGGCCTTGCCCTGATATAACGATGCACCAGATCAAAGCAAGCCAGTGAAGCCTCCAAAAAACAATAGATAGAGAGAGCATTACTGAGAGTATGGAAATGCTACATGCTCCGGGATTTTTATTACCTTCAAGAGGGGTGTGAAGCCACACATCACTGTCAGTGTCTGCTTAAATCATGATTTAAAGAAGAAAAAAAGATAGATAGATGTAGGATTATAGATTCAAGCCCGAGAGGGGAGATCGAGAGAAACTCCTTTGACGTTTCTAAACAATAAGCACTAGTAAGAAAAAAAGCTAGGCCTAGCATGTGATGGTTCAGCTTCAGACCCTCCGCCCATGGACCCACTGATGTATATTGTACACTTAACTGGCACCAACTATCGAAATATTTCCAGTTACAATCTGATTAACTATCTGCAACCTCGTGTTTTTTTTTTTTACCGGTCCAATGGAGAAACACTCTTCTGTACCTTGACAACAATGAGCTTTTCGGAGCAAGATATAGTTAAGCTTGTAAGGTTCTCGGCATCATAGTCTCAGCCTCAGACACACTAGAAGTCTGGCTTGCAAGACTGTAGTAAACCACGCTGTTTCAAGGTTGTTCCTCCATTGTTGGAGCACCGCCCCTCTACGAGTCACGCAGAAACAACAATCAGTGGTTGGTCGTTTGCAACGACCGTCAAATGGCTTCTTCCTGTAAATGTAGGCGGCTCTTGGCCACATTGAGTGACACAAACCTACCAGAGCCTATAGCCGTAGACTTCCCATAAGCACCAGAAATTGCTAGGGTGGAAATGCACCTTTTCAAGAACTATAGGGGGTACACCATCAAGCATTTAAAATCCGGGACAACTCGAGTGTACCAAGTCCACCAATAATGAGCTTAGGGTGTGCAGTTGTTTATTCCATTTTTGTCTTGCTCTCTACAGATCGAGCGGCGAGAGTTTGGAGCCGTTAGCAGTGTCGGTGCATATGACCCCGGCCGCATGATGATGATGAAAGGTCTGTCCAGCAGCCGTAGCCACCACCACATGGTGACCTGCGAGCCATCGTACGACCCTATGGGTCAGCACGGCGACCGCAAGCCCTACCTCATCGGCCAGATCGAGGCTCCACCCTCTCAAGAGCATCCATATTACTCGTCACGGAGCTCCTACCAGCCGGACTGTGTGGTGCCTTATGGGACCTTCCCACGGCGTCATTACAGCACAAGTCATGAGCCCAAGGATGAGTGTGCCATCGTGCCCTACACCGGGGGCTTGGGTCCTGCAGGAAAATGCCAACGCGTGCCAGTTAACCTGCTGGAACATCTGGATCGGCAGCTTCCGATGGCGCGGGACGGCTATCACACATTGCAGTACAAACGGGCGGCAGCTGCCGCAGCCGCGTTGGAGCAGCGCAACGACAGTCCCGGGCGCATCCGTCACTTGGTGCACTCGGTGCAGAAACTTTTCACCAAGTCGCACTCGCTTGAGGGGCCTCACCATGGTGGACACGGGCATGGGCACGGCAAGAGCAGCATGAACGGGAGCAAAGCCAGTCCGGACGGAGAGAACACGCCAACGCCGACGCCACGGCAGCGTAAGCGCAGCAAGAGCCGTGAGCGCTGCAAATCGGCTGAGCCCAAGCAACGGACGCCACCCTCGGGATACTGGAGCTCGGACGAGCTGGAGCGGGACGTCTGCCCGCTGCGCCACGCCACGCCGGGCATCATGACCGTTGGCCGCCACCCGGAGCGGGCGCAGTCGCAGTACTTCCTGGAGGCATGCGGAGCCGAGCCGGCGCTGAAAAATTCACGCAGCAGCGGCGACGTGGCCAAGTGCTCAACGTGCACCATCACGGCGCCGGGCACGGACATGGCGGCGCAGCTGGCGAAGAAAAGCACGTGGTCGTCCTCTCTCACGGTGAGCAGGGCGCGCCAGGTGTACCAGCAGGCCGCCATAAATCTAGATAAGGCGCTAGTGAAAGCAGAGGCTTGTCAGCAGGAGCGCTCATGCCAATTCTTGCAGGTATGCCAAATCCAAATTTAAAAACACCCTTTATCAATAATTTTCCCCCTGCACCCCCATGCTTACCTCACCCACCCTCACTTTCACCCTCACCACCACATCCTCCTCCTCCTCCTCCTCCTGCTTTCTCCTGGAGAGAGGCTCCAGCTTTGATTTGAGTTCTGCTGAGAAGTAAGTGCAAACCACTAGCCGCCTTACTTTCTAGTTTAGATGATCATGTATTATTTCCGGTATTTTAATTATCCTCTGAACCTTTAATATTTCATCTCTTTCCCTATAATTTTATTCCCCAATTCCCCAATTCTTTCAATTATTTATACATGATTTGAGGTTGTGTGTATTGGGCCTGTCACAGTTGTAACATCATCAGCTAATCGCAATTATTTGAGTTGATCACGATTATTTGAGCTGACTGTGAAACCGTCGGTAAACACAAAGTTCTTATTGATATAATCAAAAAATCGAATTGCTCCGCCAACAGTACAGTATATTGATCATTATTCTCGTCAAAGGCTCGGAACTATGACCTGTTTGTAGCTATGTTTTGTCATGTAACGGTGATATTTACTTGACTTGTAACTTGCCCACTTTAGGTGGAACTTGAGGATGTGACCTGTTTTGCTGTCGTACATTATTCAAAACTATTATTTACATAGTTTTTTTGCTAAAGTTCATTGTTTATTGTTCAGGAACCTTTTTGTGTTTTTCAGTAATGGGTTTCATATTTAAGTTACTATTTATATATCCACTTTGAAATTTTTTACAAATTTTCTAGACAGAAATTTTATTTACTTCCATGTTCAATAAGATGTATGTGCATTATTACACGCCGTGATGTGATTTTATTTGCCTCGATTTCTGCATTTCTCGGACGCTGTAAAATCCTCATCAACCAATCAGATGTAGACTTTTATTCATGTGATTGACAGCTCACACGATGTCAACCTGTCAACTACGGCTAAACATCGGACTCGGTGCGAAGGGTAGTGATGCGACATTTCACACTTTCGTTACGTTTAGTTGCATCGTGTTCGGTGTCAATCGGCCTTTATGCTTATATTATGAGTGTGGCGTGAAGTCAAAAGAAAAGGCTAATAAATCGTTAATCAGAAACTTTCCTAATTGTGACAGGCCTAATGTGTGCGTGTGTGTGTGCGCGTGTTTGTGTTTGATCTGCGATTAAATGAATTGAAACTGTTTTTGATTGAAATGGGACCCGAGAGAGAAAGTGAGCATCTGAGGAATTTGAAAATCCTGAGTTACAGTAAACGTGTTTCAGATGAAGATAGGTGAGTCTGCGTCTGCGTCTGCGCCTGCGTTTTGTTTCATCACGCGTTCAATTATTCAGATCTGCGTAAAAGCACTCCGGGAGCGGCGCATCACACGTTTAATTATTCAAAGAGCCCGGCTGTGGTGCGAGTCTTAGCCCCTCATTTAGGCACAGGCTCGCTAAAGAGCGTGACTCAATTTTGATTGATGGGCGTTTCTTAGGGTCAGAAAGGGCGGGGCTTAAGTTAATTTGGATGAGCCAATCACAAACATGATAATAACATCACCACAATGTCTCGCTTGCTAGCAAACGTTATCAAGCTTAGTAGGTAACTTGGCTCCTGGTTTTAATTACACAGTATGAAAGTTTACGTTATGTTAGCTAGTCAGGTATTGTTAACGTTAGCTAGGCTAACTACACAGGCAGCGTTCTAGCTTAGCTAATGTCACCGGTATTTTATGCTAAGCACTACGTCAAGCTGAAGAAACGGAAAGGCTAGTAATGACGTGATATGTTATTCATATCAGGTTTGCGACTGGCTTATCAAATGTAGCTTAATCTCTGGCCTTGTTGACCCGGAGACGCCTGTCACTCAAAATCAGGACATGCTATCTGGATACACAGAAAGGAGCTCATTTCTGTGTAGAATACAGAATGGACATTACTAAAAGTGTGAACACCAACAGTGTAGTAGCTAATAAGTAGATAATATAACACCATTTGTATTCTATACTCCGCTAGGCTAATAACATGATCACTTATGCTACGTATGAGGTGCTAATATACTCCATATGATGAACTGGGGTGAAATAGTGGCAGACATTTGGGGTTATAATTGTTTTTAAAGGGTCATTACACACGACACCTGCAGTAGTTTACACTATGTGCACCAAAGCAACCGATGGTGCTAATATGCTAATAAAAACTGGGGCAAATACACTGAGAAGTTCTGGGTAATACATGTCTGTTGTTAAAGGATCATTAAACATGAGACCTGGTGTAATTATCACAGCAGCATTGGGAGGCGGAGATCAATTTGACCCTGACATCGCTAACTTCAGTATTATTCCTTTTGTTTGAAAAGGACCTTAGAAGCCACATAAGTTGATATTATTCTCTAAAAATGTTAATTTTTCATGTTAAAGTTCATGTTAATAAATGTTCATTATATAGAGTCATTACATGCAGGACTCTGTGAAGGAGGCGTGACCTGTTTGCCTGTCAGTTTATATGAAGGAGGCATGGCCTATTGGCCTGTCGTTCTTAGTGAAGGAGGCACGGTCACACACACACACACACACACACACACACTCACACACACTCAACACACACTCACACACATTTATTTACTTAGATCTGTGGTCAGATAAGATACGGAAATGCCATGTCTATTTTGACATTTGTTTTAACCACCAATTTCACAGATAGTAAGTGGTTAATTTTAACACGCACTATACAAAGTAGTCAAACATTAATTAAATAACCTTATATAGAAAACAGGTTCCGCCATCTTCGAATTGTGGAGATCACATGACAAATCATATGTCAGCATTTTTGAAAAGGTTTTTCCATATCCACACAACAATGCGGAAAACGTAACTTTCAGATTTGTCCACTATTTGAAAAGATGCGCTTTTGGTAGTCGAAAACGCACTCTTAGTGTGGATGGAAGGCAAAACGGATAAGAAAAGATTTTCAAATTTACCTGTTAGTGTGGGCTAGGCCTACAATTTATCAGTTGTATTAATGTCATATCAATATATTTTTCCTTCATGTTTTGTGTCATTTCACAGCATATTTCATGGTGAACAATGTGGTGATTTCAATAGTAACATACAGGTTCAGGTAATAGCATTTACAGAATATGGCTTTATATTCAGCTGTATATGGCTTCACCTCCCCCAGAATTGGATGGGTGACTGACTGACTGACACTCAGTCACAAAGTGCCACCTCCCCGCAGGATGAGCTCATTTGTTTATTGTTCCACTCAATCTATCTAATCAGGGGTCATCTGCTAGTCCCCCCCAAAAGGGGCAAAATCCAGTCATTTATTGTTTCATCTCATCCTGTTGTAAAACACTAGAAGCCTGGCTTGTAGCAGTAGTTTGGTAATCCTGGTCAATAATAAAATAAAAGGCTCGGAGGGTATAAAAGGTTTGTAAATCCTATGCTCCAGGAGAGACACTTCTCCCCGATCTCTTTTACCATCTTGTCTCCAGTGCCATACCATCCGCATCCTGCATCCGCATTTCCTGAAGTTTTTAGGAAAGTTGAATTAATCTTCTGCTAGACATGTTTTTAACTAAACCTTTGACAAAGCAAGATTACCTGATGAATTTACGGCTTTAGAATATAAGCCGGTAATCACAGGTGGCGCCCAATAGTGATGAACTTCTTGGAACCCAAGCCGACCAAACCCACCTATTCCCGGACGAGGCTGAGCTAATTGTGCCTTTGCCGAAGCAGATCTTGTTCAGTGACGCTGACTCGAGTCCCCGGTCTCAGGTGCACTCCAGGCTACACGTTTGCCCCGGGTGCCACGGAAAGGCCATATAAATTATAATTATTATACACGCCAGCCAAGAGGGCATTTATACAGTCTGAGGGCAAAACAGCTTCGCAACTCGAGATGCCTGCCTCCTGTGTTCTCCCTTCACAAAGATCAGCCAGGGTGCTACACTGGTGCTGAAACCCGAGATTGAGGACATCAATACGACTCCATGGAGTCCTCCCCCTTCGCTGAGGTGATCAAGTCCCTCACCAGCCTCCATCAAATGCAACATCAGCTTGAAGAAAGCCCCTGAGCAGTACCGACAGAAGTTCCGGACCCTGACACTCAGCAATGTTGGCCATCCGTTTGCCTACACGCAGCAGCTCGGGGGCCTCGTGCCGAAGATGGTTACTGGCGAAGGAGCGCAACGCCGAAGAGATAATCAACATAGTGGTGCTGGAGCAGTTCATTGCTCAGTCCCGGATGAAACGGCCAAGTGGGTCCAGTGCCACAGACTGGCCTTGTTGGGCATGGTCATCCAGCTGGTAGAGGATTATCTCACGGTGTATTCTGGAGGCAGGCGGTCTCTCGGTCTCTCTGTGTCTCTCTGTGTGTCTCTCTCGCTCTCGCTCTAGTTCTAGCTCTCCTCCCCTCCCTGGTCCCCGAAAACGGGGAACATTAACTCAGGTGCGTATTAGTAACTGTGAGTATTCAAGGGGGTACCAGGTGTCAGGCCTTGGTGGATTCCGGTTGTAACCAGACCTGAATTCACCAAAGCCTGCTTCATTGGGCATTGAGGAAAGCACCACAGGTGAAGGTGATGTGTGCACCAGGACATCCACGGCGACATCCAGAGGGTTTGGGGTCGCTTTGTTTGGGGCTGTCAGGTCGGTGGCAGGCCAGCGGCTCAGCGGTCGGAGTCGGGCTATGGGGGTGTGTGGCAGCGCGTTTCCTGTTTCCTCACTTCCCAAAGATCAGCCAGGGTGCTATACATATTGACTATGATCTTCCGAATATTTTGACCCTAATCCCAGATCCAGAGGCTGGCTTAACATGACACTTACCCTTAAAAGTACACTGGTCAGTATTTTTATAACAATGTGATCAAAGAAAGTGTATCATATGCCAGAGGAAAAAGTATCTGAAAAAAAGCAGTTCAGTGCTCGACTCTTTGGTTGTGTTGTTAGTCATGTTATAGACACGCTTCCATCTTTACTGCTCAGAAACGCAAACATGGCAGAATAAACGGTCAGCATCACCAGGTAGCATTGCCTTAGGGGGTAAAAAAACACACAAAAAAACACGATCTGCTGCAAAAAAGCGTAATGACGCCAAAAGAAATAAAACGAGTGAATTTGGGGGCTGCTTTTCCGAGATGGAGAAACCTGCTGACCAAGAAAGATTTTGAATTTGCTACATTTCTCCTGAACAGATAATGCGATATATAAACTGATAAACTGTTTTGGTCAATGACTGCAGCAACAAATCAGTAAGTTATTTGGTGTGTCAGTATTTTGTGTGCTTATAGCCAACTTTGTCATAACTGGCCAAGTAGAATAAGACTAGCAGTCAACAGTGCTTGTAAGCTAGTTAGTCAGATTGGCTAACAAAGTGTGATCAGGGTGTAAAATAAAAAACTGTAAACTTGCAAATTTGCTCTCTTCCTAGGCATTGTGAACCATTCTTGCATAAACAAATCAGTAAGTTATTTGATGTGTCAGTATTTTGTGTGTTTACAGCTAACGCTGTCATAACAAAATTACTAAAACTAACATGCACTTCGTGTACAAAGGCATTTATGGTACGTGGGGTCAAGAAGAAAACTATTTATTCCAATGTTTTTGATTTCACAATTCTCACCGTTGTCAACTCACTACTACAAGTTGTTTTATCCGTACCTGGATTTCAGCATCTGACTGTGACAGCTGACGTCTCAATTTCTCCCTCTCCAGCTCAACCTGATGGAAAAGAAAAAGTCTTCATGACCGGCTAACCTAGCATGTTAGTGTCAACTGCACAGCATTTTACTGTAAACGGATCAGAGACGTGCCTCCTATTTAAGGAAATCTCTGACGGAATAGTGGAATTTGATTGGACTTCTGTATCTTTCTCCTGAGAACAAGCGAGCAAGATGGCTAAACGCAAAACAAGCAGTCACTAAGTTAAAGGCACAATAAGCGATTGTAAGCAATTTTCTTCTTCATTCTTGGAACTCCATATTGACACATATAGGCTTGGCTCCAGTAGAGCGTCGATACTGCCACCAGTGTTGTAGAGTTGCAATTGCCCTCTCCTCATTTCATGGTAAAACAACGCTCCAGAGCTGCATCAGGTGTTATCGGTGTCGGCCAAGAGATGTCGGAGAAAGAGGTAAGTTACTGTGAACCATAAAAAACATTTGTGCTTCACTACTATGTCAATAACTGATACAGCTTTTATCATAGCCAGTTTAGACAGTATCTGTCCAAGTAACTTGATCACACACAACGGCTACCAAACGCATGAACAGACTTGTCATTGCTGACCATAAATAAATGAAACAACAGTGTATTTTGGCTCTAATTTAATTTTGGCAGATTTTGTGGACGCCCTGTAGCATTTATATCTCATAATGCCGTAATGTTGATACAAAAGTTAGCTGCTTGGTTACGCGCTGTGCTTCTTCTGTCAACCACGCTAGTTCATATTTTTTTGGCAACAACTCAGTGCCTTCACTCGCATAGCCCTGGTCTCTTTTAGCTTACATTGACAGAGTGATATCAGGTTGAGACTCGCACCTGAGTCAGCTCCAGAAGGGGTTGATAATTAGCTAATGATATGACTCGTGACTAGAGGGAAAAACAGTGCAGGACTCGAGCCAGCAGACATCGAGCTAATCGGCAAATTAGGCTGAAATTAGGTAACGCGTCGAGCTTTTGTACCTCAATAGTACAGTATAACCAAAAACACTCCAGCTCGCTTCAGTTACACACCAACGCACATGAACTAAGCGAACTGACACTCAAACTAGAGTTTTAGTACTTTTTTTCCTGTACTACATGCAGTTATCACTAATACTTTGTCAGACTATGTTGTAACCCTGTTGACTCGAGCTAATTTGTTTTACCACTAAGTGCACCAAAATGTAAACTGGAATAGTATTGATGTGTCGATTACTATTTTTAGATTTATCACTTTGCAAAGAGTTCGCTAGGTAGGTAGGTAACACAAACGCTATTAGCATGAATGGTAGCACAAAAATATGCTAAATACACAGACCATACCTGAGGTGGAGCGGCTCGCAGACTGGTGCAGAGACAACAATCTATCTCTTAATGTTGATAAAACAAAATGACCTCACCTGGACCCTCAACACCACCAGCTTAGCCAAGAAAGCCCAGCAGCTTCTTCACTTACTGCGGAGGATGAAGAGTGAAACTCCCCTCTTCCATCCTCACCACATTCTATACAGGGACAACAGAGAGTGTACTGACTAGCTGTCTCACTGTCAGGAATGGGAACTGCAATGTCTCAGATTGTGAGAACAGCTGAGAAGATCATCGGAGTCTCTCTACCCACCATCAACACCATCTACCACAAGCGCTGCATCCGCAAG
>JAOUQW010000021.1:13876979-13887565 GCA_028565825.1 Olivaichthys viedmensis
GTATCATGGCTGACTCTGCGCTCTGACCCCAGCTTACCAACATGCTGGGATATGTGAAGAATCAATTTCACTGTACTTGTATTTGTATATGTGACAATAAAAATGAGCTTTCTATTCTATTCTATTAATTATACTGTGAGTTAATTGATTAGGATGTTAAATATGACATCCTAAAAAACATTTACACTGAAGTCACTCAGTCATTTAAAATCTGTTTACATTAAGACACAAGTGTTTAAATGGGAAAAAATATCAGTTTCTCAGTGATTCTTTGGTTAAGGGTTCTTAACTTCTTAACCTTGTCTGAAAGGAAAACTCTTTGTTTTAGGGTCCTATATAGAACCTTTAAGGGTTCACCCAGAGGAAGAAACCGAAGAACCCTTAAGGATGGTAGGTGGAACTTTTTCCTCTACGAGATTGGAACACAGAAATGTTGTGACTTTGACACGACCTGAAAAAAAGGTACTAAGCTGCACACTTTAGAATACAAAGCTTATCAGTGGATTGGTTCTCTCAGGGTTCCCTTTTTTTGTACCTTTAGTCAGAGGACATAAACCTTTTCTGAAAGTGAAACCCTCCTCTACTTTAAGGGTTCCCTCTAAGGGACAAATTAAAGAAGCTTTCTGGGTGCTAGATGGAACATTTTTGTCTGAGAGTGTAGTATACCTTTAAAACCCATTTAAGATACATAATTGGACCTTAAGGGCCACTGATTTACATTCTTAGAAATTGAAGGGTATTAGTCAAGGGTTCTTTAGCTGGGTAAGGGTTCTAGCGTTCTAAATGAATTCTATTTAGAAACTTTTCAGAAGGAAACCCTCTGATTTAACTGTTTGGTCCCTTTAGGGTTCTAGATTTAGCCTGTTTGAAGGCACATGTAAATAGTTTGTTTTATGTGAGTAACTTCATTTAACAGAGTGTGTTTGTTGTTTTTTTCTCAAATGTTGGTTAAAAAGCTAATTATGTGACACAAGAGATCCTGTGATGTGCCATGGACGATGTTGACAGCCTGGCAGTAGACGAAGAAAAAGATGAGGTAAGACTTTGATTTCTTGTTAAAGACCTGTTATAACACAGGCACAGGGAAATGATCAACGTTTAATTTGCTTCACTTTTTCAATGATTGCAAATGATTGCTTATTGCATTATTACATCGTGGAATCTTAATCAATATTACAAGTTGCTGTGTAATTTCTTGTAAGACCTGTGTGCCCATTTAACATCCGTGTATCTGTTCTAACCTGTGATTGCATAGATAAATAATTGAATAGTGAAGTGCAATGGATCAGCCATTAATTGAATTATTATGGAGGAAACGCTGAATCATTACACTGTTAATCAGCATTAACATGTGGATTAGATCTAAAAGCATCCTGACCTCAAAACCCAGGATAAGATCTATGAGATGTTTTGGGGAAAAAAAGTGTCAACTCAGTATTTTTAAGCAAGTTAGCTATTTCTACT
The DNA here is from genome assembly GCA_028565825.1 of Olivaichthys viedmensis. NCBI lineage: Eukaryota > Metazoa > Chordata > Actinopteri > Siluriformes > Diplomystidae > Olivaichthys > Olivaichthys viedmensis. Next base: position 13,878,444 of record JAOUQW010000021.1, read on the forward strand.
CTAGTTTATTTAATCCAGTGGAAGAGGATTAAGAAATGGGACACCTGCTTTGGTCTCTTTATATGGCCCAATGGTTTGTTTAAAAATAAAAATAAACTATCTTTGGGCTTGAATTTAAAAAAAAAAAAGGTTTTCTTCGATTATTATGTCCCACACCAAAACAAATCTAGAGTGTTGAATGAACACCTGCAGTGTTTCTAGCACTACACTGTCATGAATAATGTGTGCATTTCACGTTCATTCTGATGGGGTGGGAAAGGGAAGCTCGGTCCTGAGAAACAGAAACTCTCAGAAACAGCCTGGGGGCAAAAACAGAGGCTTCTCCACATTAACACAGAAATCAATCAGTCTAGGTTATAATGAATCAATAATCCTCTTAATCTTCGAGAAGATAAACCTATTAATGTGCACAACACCTTTTAAACCAAATGTTTCCCATTCGCAGAGAGGATTAAGGCGCATACGTCGTCTAAAGGTTTTTTTTTTAAACATTAGAGTCCTATTAGCGACCTTTGATACTATTGGAGCATAGAGATCATTTTTTTTAAAAATGGAGCCTATCATTACGTAATAATAAAAGGATATCACCCTAGATAATCTTTTGCATTGCTTATGTATAGGCTAGCACTGGCATCTTGATGCAAACTTGTCGGTGACATGGACTACGTTAATTTACACGTTTATAAATCGGTATAATCCGTGCTGACTGCCTTAATATGCGCTACGTGGAGAGGGTGGAATTCAGCCTTTGGTGGTAGACTATACGGACATAGAGACCGGAAAATCAGGACACAATGTCTCAGTTCAAAAACAAGTGTTGATGCTCCGCATCCCTCCAGCGCGCCTCTAATTTGTCCGGCAGTCTGCAGAGCGGCGCGGCTCCGCGCGCTGTGTGCCGCATGTGGCGGGATTCCCAGGCCTCCCCAACCTCCAACTGTAGTGCTCAGGGTTGACACATTTGGCCTGGCCTTCCTCCATTTAGTGCTGCATTTCATTGGATGGTCATGAGATGCTTTGCCATAAGGATTTGGACGTTTTTAAAATCATTAATTCTCTCCAATTTTTTCAGCCCAAGAGCCAACAGGAAAGGGAACCCTCCACACACACACACACACACACACGCACACGCACACAAATTGTCAGAGCTGCCAAATTAGTCAGTGTTGTTCCCCCATTTGGGGTCGCATCTGGTTTTATTGTCATCACTCAACCTCTAAAATTGAAGGTTCCATTATAAATATTTGTGTGTTTTCTTTTTCTTTTCTTTTTAAAAAAAAAAGAGGGTTCTACATCTTTGCAGCACGGTTCCTAGGAGCACTTTGAAGTGTTCTGCTGGTGGGACACTTTGATCATGCAACTAAAATGAACAACCCGTTGATTTTATTATAAGTATATTTTAGTTCGCTCCACGTTTCCTACTGGAAAGGAACCCTGGAAAGAAAATCTGGCGACTCTTCTGTAGCACCGATGGATCTCCGCAGGCTTTTCGGTACCTGGGCACATAAAAACATGAAGAATCAATTGAACGCTATTTAAGACGAGCTCAGAGCGCGAGGCCTTTTGCGTTCTCGCATTAACCAAAACGAATAAAGGCTCATATTCATATATTTATTTATAATATAGCATATCCCTGCATGTGTGTATATTCTTTATCGACTGCAACAAGTGCCACTCATTTCACAACCTCACACTTCTTGGTGCATGATTCATAACTATGCCAACATGGCGTGTTGTGCGCAAAAGAAGAACTTTGGCACTGTTTACCTATTTGAGAGTTTTAAAAACAAACCAAAATCCTTCTCCTTTAGTGCCCTTCACATGTTCTGCTCCAACACCTGCCTCGACTAATCAGCTCGGTAACAAGCCCGTCAGGAGGTTGGACTGTGCAGTAGCCTACAAGGGAGATGGAATAAGGGAAATGTTGTTATATTACTGTCTCCCTCCACCCCGCCCTCTTCTTAATCTTCGTTTTATCTAATCCCCGTCTTAATCCTGTTTGCTATCGGAGATTACATGGATTAGCCTACTGAGCAAGGATTAAACCTTTGGGGAATACATTTTCTTTTTTTTTATAGACCTACAAATAATGAAAGTAGCCTACATGTCCAAAAAGCCAGACTGGTCCCCTTGTTTTTGCTGCCTTCATCTGGCCTCCAGCTAGCATGGACTGTAGCCTATAATGCATCACGGCCCATGCGGCAAGACGGCTCATTTATAATATTCCCCATTGTACCGTCTGTTGAAAACAAAGCAAAAATGCGAGATCCAAGTGTTGCTATTCCCATGCCGGCCCCCGGTCTGCAGCGGTCACTGTGGCACACTGACACTCTGACATTTCGCTTAATTGATTGTGTGAAGGTGGCGGTCACGGTGGCGCCGTCTGCGTGCGCTTTTACACCAGCGCGCGCTTCCCGTCCACCTGTCCTGCATGCGCGTGAATGCGAAAGCATGCAATCAGAGAGAGAAAACTCACAAGTGTCTAAAAAAAAAAAGAAGAAGAAGAAAAAAAAAGGATTTTTTCGTATCGATAAATGGATATGGGACCCTTTCTTTCTTTCTTTCTTTCTTTCTTTCTTTCTTTCTTTCTTTCTTTCTTTATTCGTTCATAGAATAAACGATGTTGTAGGCTAACGACACGACTGGGTTTCGGTGACTGGCCAGCTGTGTTTCAGATCTACTTGTGCTCTGAAAACTTTTACACGAGCTAGTGCAATGTGCTATAGATCACTACCTACTGTCATCATTGTTTCTTTTCACTTAACTACAAGTTCAACTACATTTCCAATGATGCTGCCTGACTAATCTTCTTTTTAATCTCGTGGTATTAGGCCACCGGCAGTCCGGCCCTCAGCTCATTATTTGGCCCAGGATTTGTTTCCTGATGATGATGATGATGATGATGATGATGCATAACTTTGGTTTGAATATAAAATCGCACTTATTCTGTGCTACATTGAAAAGCCTGCAGTGTCATCCAAAGCTGTAAAATGAACTCTAAGAAGTTATCGAATTAAACCATTTTCAACCAACACTCTGAATGCTTATAAAAAAAAGAGGTGAGCAAGGTTATAACGCAGGGTTGTTGTTTTTTACCTGTACTAAAACGGTCCAGGAACATCTCAACACCTTGACCCTCATTAACATTGCAGGATTCTAATTAAATATGCATGAATGAGTAAATTGAAAACGCCCCCCTGCGATCCCAAATAGCTAGCTGGTTTGTTAACTGCTAGTAAACTAGCTCACATTTAGGATTTATTTAACAGCAGGCAGACCTGTCAAATATGACGTTACCATAACAACCACAATTTGTTCATCACGAACACTTAATATGGCTTAGAACAGGTTCTGGCTAAAAGTTTTCCCGGGTACCACATCGTCATCATCTAATCTTGGACGTGATGAAGCTTATCCAGTGACATCACTAACTGAGCTCATAGTAGAATTATTTTTTTAAATGATAAGTCTCTGGTTTGTTGACCCAAACACAAAGATCTATTGAATAAATAAAAAAAAAATCATCCATCCAGTATTTAAAAATGTCTTTATTATTTATTTGTGTGTGTGTGTGTGTTTAGGGCGACTTTAGTGGAAGTCCGGGTGTGAAATTTGCGCACCTGGCCGTGCAAACATGGCCTGAATGCCTTTGCAAGAACGTATCCTACATTTACGGAACTCCCTTTAGATCACAAGTTACCAGTTTCGAGCTGTTGAGCGCTTTTTTGTTGTTGTTGTTGCGCAGACCCCTGCCTGCGTGGCGCTCCCATACCACAAAAACTCTCCACGCTTCTTCAGAACGACCCGATCCCAAACGCGAGGCACATTTATCACCATCTTTTTATACGTTTCAGACGCGCTCTTTAGCATACAGGCTGCTGCAGGGCCGCGGTGTTGATTCAGCTCTTTGACTCTCCGAAACGCGCAAGTGGCCAGATTCCCACGCACCGCGCCTCTCTGCAGCTCGCCGCCACAACCACACACATTAGCGCAGCCCTTTTCTTTCTCTCATGTTCTCTAACAAAAATGACCCCCCTCCATCTTTGTTTGAATAGGGTTTGTTGATGGACTCCAACCAGCCAGCATCTCAGGTACCAGCGTAATTTGTTGGCCCTCTTTGGCCACCACTGAGAGCCACGCTGCTGCTACCAGCCCCCCTCCATAATAAACCCATACGCTCCCTGTCCTCCAAAACACTGCCTTGTTTATTCCTCCGTGTCGCTTAATGACCCCTCGAGCGAAGTGAACGAGTGCGTCTTTCGATGCTAGCACTGCCCAGATGAAAGCCTCGCGCCATGCAAGTGTTGTACAGCAATACCTCAGGGCTGACTCGTGGAATTAAGAGTTACGGCGTTCACGTAGGAGCCAATGGGCTGCAACACTGCGCGTGCTCATTCAGCTTGAAGAGTTTGCTCCACACTGCAGGTGTCATTTCAATCAGTGACCATGTGCATTTCCACACTGCTGATGTGCTGACGATCAGTGACCATGTGCATTTCCACACTGCTGATGTGCTGACGATCAGTGACCATGTGCTTACGTGTGCATATTAATACGTGAGCACACTCTTTACACAGGTGCACTTAGGGCGAGGCAATATGACCTTACTATATCGATTTTCTCAAAGTATTGCAGATATTCGTCAGTATTTTCCTCCACTGGTCCTCACGAAGCTGACCGGACGGGAAGATCTATTTTTCTGTTTTATTTTTCCTGACTTGACTTGCTAAATTAGTCATCCTTATAGACATTTAATTGAAGCAGTACTTTTCCACAGTTCTTTTTTTATTTTTTTATTTTTTTAATGTAGCACTCTAGTCTTGAAAAAATAAATGTGCCAGAAAATTTAGAGCAATGTCAAAGATGAGGAAGAACTACTTTGGGTTCCCTAAAGAACCTTTCAGTGCATGGCTCTTCAACTATTTTTTATTTAATTTTTTTGTTGCTGTCATAATTAACTGAATAATAATTTCCCACCATAAATAACCTTCCACATAATGTATACATGTAATCCAATAGTGGGGAACCTTTTGTGATCGGGGCTACACATCGTATATCGAGAGAACATCAAGGATCGTGATATGATAGTTTTTGCAATATTTCCCACCCATAGGTGCAGAACGTTTTTTATATCAACATTATCATGGATTTCCTTTTTGAATGTTTACGCCCTAACATTGTAACTTGCACGTAGGCACACGTGATTGTCATCATTCAGTTTATGATCATTTATAACAGTCCATCATTCATAGAGACGAGGTCCGGTGCATGAGAACGTTATAGTCTGTACGAAATATGCTGATATTGCATCTTGGTCGTCTTGCACTGTAAAAATCAATAAATAAAATAAAATAACGATCTGTAGAATGATGCACTCGTGTGAGAATGATACGCATGCGTAAATTGACAGGTATTAAATATCGTGAAAAATGACGAGGATTTTGAAACTGATCTTGAGCCTTTAACAGAGGTTAGGTGTTGGCAGCTGCACCACTGACATAATCCTTGCCATCCCAACTCTGATCTCAAGTCACATCTTTGAAAGGTCTTATGAAATTCCGGCACACTTAATTCATCTCATGCAGCTGATGTTTAGACCAAAATCCCTTCAGCACGAGGAACTATGTAGCTAATGCAGTTATGCATAGATTATATGGCCATATTTGGTTATTTTACAGCAAGGAACAAATGAGATATTCTGCAAATGCAGCCTTGTCCTTTACATAATTTGATAATTGGGTGGTGCTGCCCCTTTAGTATGCTCATGCCCCACTGGTAGGTCCCGTAGCGCGCTTCTCTAAACGTGACAACACTTGTCATACAGAAGTCATTCAGGGTGACTATAATCGGCGATCGGTCCATTGTAAGGATTATTTAAATAAATAAATAAAAACCGTGAAGTTTCGCTTCTTAAGTTTCTCGCCAGTGCCTCTTGAAAAGGCGAGCGTTCGCTGCGTCCGATGCGCGGCCGGGCGTCTTAAAAAGCGCGCAGTTGATTGATGGCCCCCCGTTCCTTTCCCCGCCGACATCACTTTCTCTTTCGTGCGCCCACGTTTGTGCCGTATTGTATTGCATTGCATTTCATTGTATTGCATTGTATTGTGTTGTGTTGTATTGCATTGTATTGTGTTGTGTTGTGTTGTGCGGCGGCGCTCGTGCTCTAACCGGAGCCGCACGTCCCTCGGTAATGAAGTGCGCGAGCTGTTGAATGCTACCTGCTTTCAACAGGAACCTAAAAAAGGTCACGAGGGTCAACCTGCCTGAGTGACCCTTTAAAAAGCAGTGCTCGTTTTGGCGCATTGTCCGGTTACCCGGGGGTGCAAAAGAAGCGCACGTGCACAAACGTAGACGCCACTTAATTGCTAATAAGACGGAGAGGGGACAAACCGAGCCCTTCAACACCTCTTCAATAATTGTTTACCACTCCACTGTTGGCTTCCCCCCTTTTTTCCCCACCCAACCTTTAATTATAGCAATTCAATCATATTCAACTGATTGATGGCTCTTCACGGCGCAACAGGCTGTAGCTGTTTGAGGATGAGAAATCAATAAAGGATTATATACCCAAATTGATTAGTAGGCCTATTTCAAATAATGTTGGGCTAATTAAAGTGCTATAAAACTGCTGCCTACTATGAACTCCTCAGTCCGATGTCAAAAGGCACCCGAATCGCCTAGTTTTAAAATAACCACACTATTTCTCATGTTCTTAAACATTACAACTACCGCTATAAAATAAAAAAAAACCAATAATAATAAAAATAATATTTTAATAATACATTATTATTATTATTATTATTATTATTATTATTATTATTATTATTGTGGTGGTGGTGGTGGTGGTTGTTGTATACATTTTAAAATCACTCCATCATTGTCCATGCTGTTTAATAACCAGTCAAATGTGTTCCTTAATTAATTAACTGATCCTAATAATGGCCTTTTTGAGTATTCCGCGTCTGGGGGGGCGTAACCAAGGGGGCGTGGTTTGTTTTAGGTGCGCTGTTTCTGTCGATGCTCGCCGTTGATTGGCTGGCGCGGTCCGTTAATGGCACGCGACTGTGGATGTCCTTATAAAAGCTCTTCGCGTGCCGGCTTTTCGAAACCGACAAAAAGGATGGAGACCGTGTTGGACCCGTTTTCAGGCTTGGACTCCTTCTCCTCCGCTTATTTCGACGACGATGATTTCTTCACCGAGCGATGCTCCCGCGAGCACATGGACGCGGACGACTTCTTGGACGACGATGTCGATTTCCTGGCGAGCCAAATCCAAGAGTACTACGAGGACTGTCGGGCGCGCGACGAAGACTACGGCTGCGACTTGGGTCGCTTCTCTTCCTCCTCCTCTTCATCTTCCTCGTCGTACGGCGTGTCCGAGTTTTCACCCCGCCGCGGCGATGGTGCGCTCCAGATGAAGAGGCGCAGGCGGGCGAGGTCCGAGCAGGAGATGCAGCAGCTGCGGCAGGCGGCCAACGTGCGCGAGCGGCGGAGGATGCAGTCCATCAACGACGCGTTTGAAGGCCTGCGCTCGCACATCCCCACCCTGCCCTACGAGAAGCGGCTCTCCAAAGTGGACACGCTGCGCCTCGCCATCGGCTACATCAACTTCCTGGCCGAGCTGGTGCAGTCCGACGCGCCCATCCGGAACCCCAGTCACGAGGCGCTGAACCAGCCCAAAAAAGTCATTATTTGCCACAGAGGAACAAGTAAGTAGGCTAGCATGCATGATTACAATGCATTTATTATTAGTAGTAGTAGTAGTAGCACTAGTAGTTGTAGTGCGATATTATTAGAATAATGCATTAATATGGATTAGTATTATTTGAACACGTGCAGGTTTTTTTTGCACCCTTATTTTGCACAAATTCCAGACTTCTCAATTTTTTTCCCAGGTTGATTTATAAACTTTCCAGACTTTGTTGAATTTTTTTTAATTTTTTTTTTGCTATTTAAAAAAAATAAAAAATATTTGCATGATAAGTGAACGACAGACAAGAAACCTCAGTGTGTCGGGTCTTCATCTGACAAACAATATTGTTAAATTAAGAATAAAATTAAGATTTATTTATTTAGTTATTTTACAAAACGTTTTCTGAATGTCTATAAGTCTGGAAATAGATGTCTTTAAATACCATACATTTCCAGACCTGCACAACAAATACTGCAATTGAATTATTATTATTAAATATTATTATTATTATTATTATTATTAATATTAATAATGTAATTTTTTTTTTATTTTCCTCTCAGGATCCCCTTCTCCTGATGACCCGGACTACGGTCTGCCCCCTCTGGCAGGTCACTCTCTGTCCTGGACGGATGAGAAGCAGCTCCGCGAGCAGAACATCATCCGCCGGGCGAAAGTCTGGACCCCGGAGGACCCCCGCAAAGTGCACTTCAAATCCGCCCTCACCAACATCGAGAACGAGCCTCCGTTCGAGCTGGTGGCCTGAAGCTCGAGCCTCAGCGTGTGCACACCCGGACTGTGTGGGAATCTCCATGTTCTTTATGTCACGTTATGTTACTGTGTAAATATTTATTATGATCGTTATTATTGTTTCAGCTGTCTAGTCTGAAATGAGCATAGAGCCACTGGCAATCACTGTGTAGTACGTCGTATTTAATTGTTTGAATGATTTGATAATATATATTTTTCTAATTTAACGTTGATTTCTACGGATGTCCAACGAGACAGAACCTATTTTTTATAAAAATGAAACGTACCCTGCCTCAAATGGTCTATATTTATACTCATGATTCAATAAATTCTCCTATTGATTCATTCTAGACTGCCTCTTTTCCTTTTAATGTGTATATAAACTGTATATACTTTATCATAGGTTTAGAAAATATACTTGAACAATGTCCATATAGGCAAATAAATTATTATTTATGATGAGTGTTTAGTGTTGAAATAACTCTTACAGTTTCCTTCTGTGTCCAGCTGAAGGTGTTAATTCAACACTGTGGGTTTTCCACTTTGAAATTCAAGCCCAAAGATACATTCATACCTTTATTATTATTATTATTATTATTATTATTATTATTATTATTAATCACAATTTTAGGGCCATATAAAGAGATCGAGCACAGATCTCCCAGGTCCACCAAACACTCAAGTGGTC
>JAOUQW010000021.1:13887665-13905413 GCA_028565825.1 Olivaichthys viedmensis
TCAAGCCCAAAGATACATTCATACATTTATTATTATTATTATTATTATTATTATTATTATTATTATTAAGCACAATTTTAGGGCCATATAAAGAGATCGAGCACAGGTCTCCCAGGTCCACCAAACCCTCAAGTGGTCGATATATTTAATACTGATGATTCAATAAATTGATAAATTATTGATTCATTCAGACAGTTCAGACTGTCTCCTTCTCTTTTAATCGGCATAAATGCAAATGTGTATACTCATTAAATGATCAACAATGTTTAATTTAACAAAATGCACCACAACCATGTCCATATGGGCAATATGACGATATTAAAGCACTATTATGGTAAGTGGTGGAACCATTATAACAAGCTGCATGTGTTCATTCAACACTGGATTTTGCTCTGTGGCACAAAACACAAAATAAGTGCTGAAAACCATCACCTTCAAATTCAATATATTCATTTGTTATTTTGATATTATTAGACAAAATGTGGAGCCACATATAAAGAGATGAAGTAGCCTACAGGTCTCCCAGTGGCCCATGTCTCTTACAGTAGGCTGAAAAGTTAAAGTAGCTCAATTTAGTTGAACATAATTCAAGTTGATTCACGATTCGATTCCAAGAAGTTCATTCAACACTGTAAGAATTGGTTCAACATTGGGATTTTGCTGTTCGGCACAGAATAAGTGAACAAAAACGAAGCCCAAAGATACAATTATGTGTTATTGTTGTATTATATATGTATTATTAAAACAGATTTGGAGCCATATATAAAGAGATCAAAGGCAGGTCTCATAGTGGCCTTGTCCTCTTCCACCAGATTAAAATAACCGAGAGTAGAAATAGCTGAAATTTGGTCGAACATTATAAAGATTTCGTTTATTTAGGCCAATTACGTCAAGGCTTCAGAATAAAGAGTTAATCGAGCACTGTAGGTGTGAATCCAACACGGGGTTTTTTTTTCTGTGAAGATCCAGACCACGCTAAAGGCAAGACAGTTAAAGTTGAGCAATGACGCGGGATCTCTCCAGACGCACCTCCTGCATCTTATACACACACACAAAACAAACACTCATTAAAATGCAACAGCTGACTGATGTCACAGCTTGTCATTGCCGCATGCTGGTAACAACTCCAGTGCAGAACTCAAGCGGCGTGCGTGCGTGTGCGTGTGCGGTGCGTGTGCGTGTGCGTGTGCGTGTGCGTGCGTGTGCGTGTTTATTATCATGTGACTCTAAATAGTGGGAAGAGCCGTGAGGTTTCCGCGCGCCCGAGGCTCTCGGCCCCGGGGGGGAATCGTGCAGGTGCTCGGAGGCTGAATTTTCCCGTGGTAGCTTTCCTCTGGCTGCTCTACGTCAGCTCACAGCTTTCTTAAGAACCAGCCTAAAACCCACAGAGTCCAAAAACACCGACCCAAACACACACACACACACACACACACACAGGTCCACATGGGCACCGCGGAGCCAGGAAGGGGAACTCAGCACGATAGAAACCGCGATATGCATTAAAAAGGTATTTACGTCATCGGTAAGCTCCTGTGCTTCGTTAAATGGCAGATGCTGATTAAATATGACTGCGCTAATTACAGAATTGATCGCAGTATTCCCTACGATCGACTCTGTAATTAGCGCAGTCATATTTAATCAGCATCATTAAAAGGCTACAATAAAATGCAATGCAATAATTGTAGCTATTCTTCTTCTTTTTCTTATAATAATAATAATTATTATTATTATTATTATTATTATTATTATTATCATCATCATCTTCGGCGTTATGCAAATCAATCTGCACTCCAGCTATTTGCCACTGCAACGTTTGGCAAGTCTTGACTAGTCTAATCAATTTGGTTTCAAGTTTGATATTAAGTGATGCAAAAGTTTTGGAACGCATTAGCGCCTCATTAAGCCGCTGAAGCGCGTGTCATGTCATTAGGGCTCATTAGAAAGGCAAATGGCACCGACTGGGACTGACGGCGGATAAAGGAGACCGGGAAACTCCGAGCTGCTGGATTATTCACTCATGGCAACATTTCGATTAAAGGAAGAGGAGCAGAAAGAAAGAAAAAAAGGATGTGAGGAATTTTGGGGATCTTTTTGGATGTTTGGTGGAGAAGAAGGAGACTTGATGCTGCAGTGGAACGCACGCCTGTCGCAGTCTGGGCTTGGAAAGGCTTTGCCACTGACATTGAGAGTGTAATGAGAGTGATTATATGACACCTCAGAGACACCCTGGAACAGCCTTTTAACATCTAACCCACCTGAAATGAACTCCGCAGGAAAGTGGATCTCTATGTACAAGCTTTGGACCAGGGTTGCCAGATTGGATTAGACTCTTTCCAGATGACGATTTAAAACAAACCAGCAGAACTGAATAGCCTACTAAGAATCCTAATGAAACTCATTATTTCTAAAGGATTGTATGTCTGCCAGCACCTGGAATTTCTCCGGTTCCAGCTGATCAACACTACTTTGGGCACCACTGAACCTGTTGCCTCACCAAGGGCGCGGTATCTTTGTTGAATACTGCTGAACTTTGGCTGAGATCCTTTGCGTTGTACAAATATATAGGCAAAAATGTGCAGAAAGAATTCAAACGTGCAAAGATGAGATTAAAAGATACCTCTTCCGCATCTACACTATGTAATAAACACTTTATAATAATAATAATAATAATAATAATAATAATAATGAGGCGCTACTGCGTCCAAAAGTTTTGGATCAGTAAATATTATAATATTATATACAACTAAATTAATTAGGCTAGTCTTAGCTAAAGTGGGAATAATAATAATAATAATAATAATAATAATACCAGACGTTATGGTCGTCATTGTTAGCACCTTATCAATATTCTCCTAATTTTCTTCCCTTTTTCTTATTTATTTTCGTCATCAGCCTCGCGTGGACCAAAGCGCGCAAAACGATTATGACGAGTCAGTATTTTGGATAGCATCATCTTTCAGTCCACACAGCAAAAACCCCAGTGCTGACGGATAGATCTTTATTTTTAAAAAAGCAAATGTAATATAATACAACGAGTCAGCTCATTATGGACCATTTTATGCTTTTATGTTACATCACTATGTCTTCTAAATTAAAGTATAGATCCGAGAAAAAAACGCGCGAGAAAAACAGAAATGTAGGATTATGTAAAAAAATGACGCTTTTCCAAAAGTACCTCTAAAACATTTCGCGTTTTTAAAAAGACAATATCGTGATAATATCGTGAATCGCGATAGTCAATTACCGTCATATGAAAACTGAATACTGGCACATGTCTGGAAACGCCTGAGAGGATGAAATTGAGATGTTTTCTGATGTGCGTCATGTTTCCTTAGTTTAAGTGTAGATGAGAAAGAGAGAGTGAACTCGGTCAGACTGCAGTTCCACGCTGAGCTTCATCCCGGCGCGTGCGCAAAACTCGGTATGCCATGGTCACATGCTTTTTATCGTCCCAAATAACGTTGAAACAATTATCCCTATGTTTTGCAAGTAACTGATCGAAACGGTGAATACACCAGTTCTGGGAAGCGCAGTCACACATATGTCGTATTGTTATTTTTTTACTCTTTTTCTTTTCTTTTCTTTTCTGTGCGCCTTTGTGCGCGGATCCGGCATTGGCTAAGAAAGTTAAAATGATTTGCCACATAGACACCGGTTGCTTTCTCGAGAGCTGTTTCTGCGTACAAAAGCCCCATATGCTTAATTGCAACAGCGGAGAGGCTTTAAAAATAAAAACGAGGTCTTTAAAAAAGTTGGAAAGGTTCCCTTTATTTGATTTAGATGGAGCAGGCTGCTTGCGCGCAAAGCGAAGGCGCGCCTGGCCATTGACTCCGGCTCTCTCGTCTCCTTTTTATTTATCCCGGGCCATAAGTGTTTCATTACAGCCATGAGCTTTTCATCGGCCGCCTTTGTTTCGTGCGAACGTCTAATGCCGTGAATTAAAGAAGTGACAATATTTTCAATCAGCTTGGAGCTCGGAGAGAAGGGCTCTCGAGTTTGGCAAAAATCAGGCGCATCATTCATCCTGTCACGCCGCACCTGTGCGCCTGGCATTCAAACTCCACAAAACCTATTCTTATTAACCTTAATTATTCAAAAACGGCCGCACAATGGCTGAAATGGAGCAGGTTGAAGTCTGTTTATTGGCCGTAAATGTTTTTTCTCTTCCTGAGAGATCTCCCCAAGGCTCTTTGTTCAGGACCTCTCTCCTCCTTTCAGCCTCGTAGACGTTTTTTTGTCAGGATTTTCAATCGAAGCATCTGCTTCATCGGAGGGATCAAAAAATATGGAGACACCAAACATATGCAACGGAGGGATTTGTTAAATCCCCGTAATGAGTTATTAACTGGGGGCGAACAAAAGCGCGCAAGATGGGGAAGGCCTTGTGGAAATAGAGTCACTTTTTGGAAACGCCTGGCTGTTACACTTCTGTGTAAAATGAACGCCAGGTGATGTGACTAAAATCCTTTTTTTTTTTTTTTTTTTTTAAAGCAGCTCTCTCTTTCTCTCTCTTTCTGTGCTGCTCCTTTTCTCTCTTTCTCCATGTGAAAAAATCGACGCACATAAATTTAATTGGCTGATCACTCTAATTGACTTGAAACAAAACTGTTTGCGGAGTCGGATGGTTGAAAAAAAGTGCGCTCACGTCTACACGTCGTGCTTTACTGTTCCCATATTGTGCCAAAGACAAAGCTTAGTGGTACATTAAAGGCGAGAAAACCATGCCAACACGTCTTGGGGACGTTGTAAGGGCCTCTCTCTGTCTCTCTTTAAGCAGCTGCTGTCCAGGGCCTAGACGCACACAAAAAAAAGAAAGAAAATAAAAAGAAGTTGGAAATAACCAGGTGCAGAGACACCATTGCACAGAAAGCTGGACAAGGATGGATATGTTACGCTCAGCAATAAAGATATCACTGCGCTTGTTTGAGGTTACTTTGGTTACTTTGGCACCGAGGGTCTCCTCCTTTTTTTAGGGGGTCCCTTATGTGAACCAAACTTCAAACACCTGTTGCTCGGTTTACTCTCATCATAGGTCCTGTCGAATAATCATAATTATGTTATCATGTTAAGGGGGGTGGGATCACGGGGTATTAACCCCCCCGGAGAAGGAGAAGGGATTTGGCAGGGCTAAATGGTTAAAGAGGGGATTTGGTAGCTCGAAGAGGCTCAACTGGTGTTTTTATTGGCGATGGCAGCTGGCACCCTGATGGCCAAACACTAATGAAAGCGCCATAATCCGAAATATGAGCAGCTTTAACGCTCATGAGAGTCTTTACTGTTGCACTGTTGAGACCACACAGCAAAAAGAATAAATCGGCCTGGAATTCAGAGCAACAGCGTTCAAAAGTTAATGCACCACTGTGGCTGTTAAATGAACCACGGCAGTTAATTTACATTTATTTGGCAAACACTTTTAGCCAAAAGTGAAATACAAGTGAGGCTAAATGCAATCCAAACACAGAGCTGAGCAGTTAAGGGTTAAGGGTCGTGCCCAAGTGCCCATCGGTGGCTTTCTGGCAGTCCTGGGATTTGAACTAACAACCTTTTGGTCACTAGCACAGAACCTTGACCGCTAAAGCTACCACTGCACTTTAAAACGAAAAAAAAAAAACCTTGGCATATGTTGCATATACAAAGGTGAACACTACAGTTTAGGGAGGGTATTAATGTTTTGGATCGAACCCGTTGGTGTTGGGATTGAACGCACGAGGCCCAACAAGTTGAGCTACAGGGCATGCCAGTTTATGCGCCACTGTAGATGTTTATGCAGCGGTTCTGTGCTAGTAACCTGATGATGCTTAAAATCCCAACACCACAGAGGCCACTATGTCTTCTTGTCACTCGGAAATTAATCGTTTTAATTAAAGCCTCATAATCTCAGCGTAAATTATAAGGCAGTTATTAGGCGGATACAGCTTTAAATAGACAAATATATCCATTATATCATTTACGATACAAGCACAGACCTTGGTACTTGGTCTCCGACCATGAGGATGTAAATATTCACAGCTATAGGCTACTAGATCTATCTTAGATCTATTTAGATATTAGATTATAATTCTGTGTTTTCTGTGTCTGGTCTCCTGAATTCACGTAGATCAGAAAGAAAGAGAGAGAAGTCTTAAGTGCGACCCCCCGGTCACGTGGTCTTTAAGCGTCCTTGTATGACAGTAGAATTATTTTCGGAAATAACGCGTTTTAAGTTTTTGGAAAGCGAAAGCTCTCTCCATGCAGCTCTACAACTACACATACATTCCTTCTACCTTTACCTATCCAACGTTCACTTATCTCACCCTTGCGCCAGTTATGGAAATTATACCTTGTGCACTGTTTATTAAAGTAATAAAATGAATAATACCGGCGTCAGAAGAACCTTGTTTTAAAGCCGCTCAATAGAACTTGGATGCAGATCAGCGCAGCGTATATTAACAAAAAACACTGCTTAATACGTTCTGCACGTCTCTGATGGGTTATAATAACCAAAAAGCTGTGCATTAGAGACAGCTGGCCTTGCTTGGCCACGCACAGATCCCCAGTGCCACCCTGGGTCTGCCATGCACAGCCACTCTGACCTTCCCCCCCAAACTCGCCTTTCAGACCATTACAGCCATAAAGGCGTCGTGCTATGATCTTTGTGCTCCACAGAATGGGATCGAATATGGTGCTTAATAGGAGAGGCATTGTGTCCAGCTTTTGCATGCCTCATACTATGAATTATTGCTTCTTTTATTCTCCTGGGCTGCAGTTACCATATGAGGTTCATCCAGACCCTGCCAGGCACTTGACTCCGATTTTTATTAATGCTTCTTCTTCTTCTTCTTCTTCTTTTTTTTTTTTTTACTCCGTGCAGTCTTACGCTACATCACCAGAAGAATGCATGTCCAAGTTGCCACCTCAGTAAAAAAAAAAAAATCTCCAAATGCTCAACTAAAAACTGCGGTGTTTACAGGCCTATAATTTCAGCGGGACACAATAATGGTTAATTACCTAATTAAACGCAGGGGATTTTAAAATCTTGCTGTGTGCACATGTGTTTAAGTAACGAGGCTCTGGAGAATGAGAGAGGGTTTAATTAGGCTAAACATGTCTGCGCACTTGAGTCCTACCCAAATCTCACAGGTGGTTTTCTTATCCCTCATGCTTGCTTGAGACGATAATAATTATTTTAAAAAAAACATTTTCCCTTCCTTATTTTCTCCTTCCCCATTCTTCTGACCTGATTTAAACCCAGTAGATTGAATGACCGAAGCCTTAACCCGCCATTTGTGACAAAAAAAGTAGGTTTCAGAAATGTGATGAAATCCGCAGATCACCATAAACCATAATTACTCCACCAAATAATGACATTTTATAGTATGTAGGCTGTTACTACTTGGGATATACATTAGACGAACCTCCAAACAGGATCATGTATCATTTTCAGTCAAAGTCATGTTTATACGCAGTACTCATCAAATTAGGACAAGCCATTACGCATGAAGCTGATAACTTTTTCATTTCAAGCATCTTAGTTTGCATCCAATGCTTTTTGCTTTTTTTGCTTTTTTCTTTTTAAAATTTGTTAATGTTAATGTTAAGTATGTTTTTTGAGCTGTTGAGTAGTGTCTTCAAATTTAAAAAAGAAAAGAAAAGAAAAAAGCATTGGATGCAAACTAAGATGCTTGAAATGAAAAAGTGCAGTTGGCGCGCCACCGGGTTCGTAAACGCGCACTTTTTCTTTCTTTAAGTTGCCATAAAACGTAATGCATCTCGCGTTTATCATTTCGAAATCGCTTTTTTAAAAACACTCTGAACAAACTCTTAGGCTATTTCCTCAGTAATGTGAAGGAACTCGCTCTCTCACAGCTCTCAGCTCTCGGCCAAACAGGTTCTCTCGTTATTCAGAGCGCAGAAACACGACACACACACACAAAAAAAAAAAAAGCGCCGAACAAAAATGTGATAAATTACAAGTATGCAAATGCTGCGGAGCGCCGTTGTGAGGGTGAATGAGGTGTGGCGGTGAGTGCCCCCGCACACCATGGCGCGACAATATGTTTCCGCCGTGCGCGTCCTGCGCGTCCTGCGCGTCCTGCGCTCCGGACACCCAACCCGCTGCACCGCGCGCGGCCTTTGTTCGCTCAGCAGAATGGAGAGATTCAGAAGGGTTTCTCTTTCTCCTCTCCTTTTTTTCCCCCTCTTTTCTTTTTTCTTTCTTTCTTTCTTTCTTTCTGCAGTTGCCAGGACTCGAACAGTTTTTTAAAAAAGCCCGTGCGTCATTTTTCACCAAGTCTTCGCTTTAATATTCACAAAAGGAGGGGGAAACGTATGAAACGGAGCGCTCGCTTGGTCGTTGACATGAACTTCGCTGCGGTCCAAGCTGAGCTCTTATTCGAGCCCTTTTTTTTTCTCAGCGGGGATGGATGATGGATTTGAAAAACAAATGCAGCTGCAAACCAGCAAGAGAGAGAGAAGAAGAAAAAAAAAAAATCAGCTTTTATGTCAATTAATAAAAAAATAAAAAAAATTAAAAAAAAGCTTTTGACATTCACTCTTTAGCATGAATGAGGGCAGATATGATGAGAATATAAATGAGCATTTAGACATGGTATGAGAACAAAAGATGCAAAAGCTGTAACAAAATTAATACCATTTCCCAAAGTGAGTGGTATTTTCTCTGTGTACCCTGGGTAACGCAGGCAGTGGGTGAAGCTCTCGGTTTCTTCATTGTGCTCCAGCTTTGAATGTAATCTATAGTGAAGCCTGAAGGCTGCAAAAGAAGCAGCTCAGTGCGATTTGCCCATAAGTTTGTTGTACTGGGTTTTAATGGCCTCGGGCCAGGCCTGGGAACGCTTCCAGCCTTGACTCCCATTAACCCTCTATGGTGAAACTCTGCTGGAATCCAACACACCAGCCATCACCATTTATCCCTTAACTAATGCAACCAATTAATTTCTGGAAGTGGACAAAAAAAATCTAGTTTTTCCCCGTTGTTGTACAAAGTGTGCTTGAAATGCGCTGTAGTGTGTGTGTTTAGTGGCTTTCCCCCCTCCTGAGAGCGTTTAAGGTGCCGATATAAATCAGACACCTGACTGTGGTCTCGCTGGGGGGAAAAAAAAAAGGAAAAGGGGCTCCAGCCGTAGTGGGAGACTGAGCCCAAGCTTGGGGTGTTGCATTGTATTTGACATGCAGTAGTTAACAGGAGATTACAAGGAATTAAAGCATAATCACATAATCCTGGTGCGAAAGGGCCGCGGCACAGTGATCCCAGCTCGCCATAACCCGATGAACATCCGTCTGAAATGACACTCTCTTAAAGGAGAAATTGGTAATTGATTCTAAGCCTGTCTCTGAGGATCAACGAGGGCTGATGGAAGCTGGCTCTGGAGTACAGCACCGCAGGGGTTTGATACTGAGGGGCAACTCACACACACACACACACACACATGCACATGCACTTGCATGCATGCACACTGGGACCTGCATGAAAAAATCACTACGGTTCAACTAACATTTATACACTGCCAGTTGAAAGTTTTTAACACTTCTTATATTTTATTGCAGGATAATTATTATTAGTGCCTCTGACAAAACAAAAAGGTTCAGGATGGCAATTAAATAAGGATAAATATTAACCAAGTCTTTCATTGCACCTATTTCCTAATAGGACTCTAAATAATGCTTAATTTAAAGCAGATGCACTTGGAAAGTAAACCAGTTAAGCCTATAAATAAAAGACCTGGACAATGTTAGTATCATTTATAAGACAAATATATGTAGTGCCTAATTAAAGTTATCAGCATATGCCCTTTTCCATATAGATCTAGTTTTTTCTTTTTTCTAGTTCACTTAGACCTTTTTCTTATTTAGATTTCCTAATCTTAAAGAATTTTAAAATGCTTGAAGTTTAACCGAAAATGTTAATACGGGGTGTTCAAAAACTTTTGATTTGACTGGCAGCGTAATTTACAATATGATATTTTAATACACAAACAGAATAATTATATTTGAAGGTATAAATTAAGGTACGATATCAACGATGGGTCTGTATTAATACGTTTATCTGAGCTACATTCATGAGAAATGGTCTGATGATGATGACTAATGTAATGCGCCTCTTTTCCAGTGTAAAAATACACTACAGGTATAAAGTGGCTTAACCACCAAGCTGCGGTGAAGTTCTACAGAAACTGATGGAAATGGATCAGCTTTTATTGTTTCCCTGCTCAGATTTTGTCCAAATCCCCCAAAGCCCTGCATCCCCCGGGTTTTTTATTTTTTATTTTGGTGCATGTGAAGCTAGAGGACATTCTTGGACGGCTCTGCGCGCTGGCTGCAGAACACACACGCTTCCTCGGCCGGCGCAACAGTGGATTACGGCCATTCAGGCCGGAGTCAATTAAAGCCTGTTAAAGTCACCGCTTGCTTTGTTTACACATTATGGCAACTCTGTGAAGTGGGAGGAGAAGAAACAATCTCATGAATGCCCTTTTCAAAGGGTTATTTAAGGCTTGTGTGTGCGCGAAGGATTAAAGAACGTCCAAACTCGAACACTGGAGCTTCATGTCGGAGATCTTCAATGACAAAATTGCGCTTGAATAAAACTAATATGAGATAAGGGCGATTTGTGAAAATTAATGTGCTAAAAGTGCAAAACTGGGGACTAATCACAAAGGCCAGATACATTATATTTGTTATTGAACTATTTAACTAGCGTATAGTCTTAGAACTACTCACTTTATGAGTTTTTCTAACTTCTTATACTCCTTTACATTTTCCAAACCCTAAATCTTATTATCCAGGAAACAGTGCAAACTAATTAAGCTAATATTATATTATGAGGGTTAGGAGTAGAAGTATAGAACCATCCATGGTTTCTTGATTTGTAGAAGGTTAATACATAAATTCCTTTGTGACAATTAAATATAAAACAATTCCACAATTGAAATTTCAGGCCCATGACTATTCAATAGTCATTTTATTTGTGGTGTGAGTCGTATGTGAGAAAAGAGTTTTGTACTTGACGTTCTGGGGTCTGTCTGTTTGTAGGGGGAGGGACAGCAAGGATCGTGGCCAATTCTTCATCATCTTTATCGTCAGTCACTAACTGGGATCCTGAAATTAAAAATAAAACCAGTCAAAAATTCTCTGAAAACTCAACTGCACTTCATAGTAACCGGCACATGATGCATGAAGCCTGTAAAACGGCCCCAAACTAGGAAATAAAGTGTCACATAAAAGTATGAACGATAGGAGCCATAAATTGTGATGCGGGAAGAGTGCTTTTTAACCATCCCAAGTCATTTTTTTGTACCAATCAAATGAATGTGAGCACTGCCCATGGGAGGGGCGACATGACATTTTCCCCGGCCGAGAGTAAACAGGTCACGGACCCTCCATACACACCAAGGCGGTGGGAGGGAGAACTTAACCGCACCGTGTAACCGAATCAAACCAGTGGTTGCCCCTTTTCAGCCCGCTGGAATAGCCATAACAATACCATTCAGAGCCGAGCAGAGAAGACATGCTCCTTTCAGACGCCCTGAGAGAAAGGCTTTCATCCGCTGGAGGAGCTTTGTCGCCTTTGAGGGACGGAAAAGAAAGCTCTTTATGATCTCCCAAAGCTGTTTGTTTTCTTTCACGTTATTTCTAGTTTTTCTTCTTCGGACAGGCTTCGAAGGCCGGCGCAACAGAGACGCTCGATCTTGGCCGGAAGGCAGAAAGGAGGAGAGTTTGAGAGGCGAGGGAGTGCTAGGCGTCGTCAGTGCCCCGGTGCTGACCTAGGCCTTTCAGGGTGCTTGAACACATCAGAATTGCCATTGTTGAGGTTGATTAATTGAGTCTGATAAGTTACCATGAATGAAGATTGTTATAGAGTTTAATGTGGTGGGCCTGGGTTTGTAAATGCCCCTTTCACGTCGCTCCATGGCCAAGCATATGGGCCAGACGTATTCATGGTTAAAAAAAAAAAAAAAAAAAAAAAAAAAAAAAGGACAAAATTTATGGCTGTGTGTCCTAGCAGTTTTTTTTCTCTCTCTCTCCTTTTGATCATTTGCAGAGTCACTTTTGTAGCTTTCAGCACTAGTCCAATAAAAGCGAATACCTTTGTGAAAGTGACAGTTAAATAGCAGTAACACAATCTGCTTCCAACATTTTACTGGCTTTGTTATATTTTGCAACATGGTTAGAATATTTTAATGCTTCACAAATTGTAAGTAAGGATGATATTTCGTAATTTGCCATTTAATATACGAGTCTAAAATCGAGTAAAACAAAAATGCCTCAAATTCCATTGAGCAGACAGCTTTCAGACATAAATAACTCTACAGACATAAGAGGTCTGAGATGTCGCTTTATTTCCCGAGACGGTCAGCTGTTATCCACTCTAAATAAGGGTGGGCGAGAGTGGGCGAGCACTACAGAGGTGAAATCGTTCAGACCACCTTAGATTAGCGCGAGGACTGAATAAACCTAATCTGGCGAGTGACAACGGCGTTCGCCGGCTCTGTCCGAGTGTCAGGACCTGTGCTGGCTGGTGTCTTATCTGCAGCGTCTCAATTACCGGGTGTCAATGATGATGTATGGGCTGCGTTCCCATAGTTAAGTGCAGGGGTTACTGACCAGGCCCCCTCGACTGATGACCAGTGGCTCTTCAAACCCCCCCCCCGCCTTTCACCCTTGTCCTCAGGCATGCTGCCGGTTAGCCATGTTGACCCACTCAAACACATTAGGGGCCTTCAGGCTGCCTCAGAAAAGAGCAGGACACTACCACTTAAGCAGAGGCTTCATTATGACCCAGTGATACAGAATTCATCCACTTTCAATGTCAATAAAATTCACAAACAATTTTTGCTGCTGTAATCAGAAAGACTGTCTCATGCTCATCCCAGGACTTCTATTCACAATATGACCTTACCAAACATTCTGTATCCTTTCAACACATTTAGCGCTGTTGCCTTTTTATCTGTATGACTGTCTACTGTAATGATTTATAATCCCACTATCGGGTGTCACCCAGAAGAGGACGGGTTTCCTTCTGAGTCTGGTTCCTCTCGAGGGTTCTTCCTCATGTCGTCTCAGGGAGCTTTTCCTTCACCACTGTCTCCTCTGGCTTGTTCATTAGGGTTCTAGATCTACATCAGGATTTCTGTAAAGCTGCTTTGTGACAATGTTTATTGTTAAAAAGCGCTATACAAATTTTTTTTAGCTAAATTGAATTAAACAATTTTTTTTAAATTATTATTAATTTATTTATTTTACATTTTCCAGACTTTCTACATTCAAATTTCTTGCTTTTTTTTTTTAAAGGTTATTACCATTAAAAGGGTAAATATGAAATATTATGTGGATTAAGAAGGATGCGTCAGTGCAGAAAATACGAAAAAGTACTCTATTACTATATATCTTATTTTCTTTAATGACTTAAAGTAACATTTAATTTTTTTGAAAAATTAATGTTTGGAGATCTAAAATTTTCACTTTTCCAATGACACACTAATGCAGAAGACATCAAATAAACATTTCAGGCAAAATTTATATAAAAATGTAGGGTGCCTAAGACAGTGCTGTATGTGCATTTTCAGTGGGGCTTCATTAGGGTGTTTTTGCCATTCGCTATTCTTTGGATTCTATTTGTTCTAGAAGGTTCAAGAAAGTGTATTAGCTCTGCACACTTGGTTGCCCTTTGCCATAAAAAAGCGACCTGCAGATAGCTGATGGAGCCAAGTGCACTGCTGTGGGGAGAAGGACACTCGTCTATTGTCTCCGCTTATTAGTCGTCCTGATTCTGTGCCCGGGACAGCGGCGTAATCAAGCAGATTAATTTGTTAGCTTCTGTGCATTGGCTTCTCCCGTCTCAGAGCTTCTGTATTGACAGAGGGAATTAAGGCGTGCCGTTATCTAACCCAGTCCTGACTGCTGAGCTCATTAGCCCGAGATCCCAATCACCAGAAAATCAATAACAGGCAAAGGAGAGATTAAATGGGCGCTAAAGCGGGACAATTCAGGCGCTATGGTTTCGGAAGGGTCAGTAGCTAGCAGAGAACTTGCAGAGGTCATGGCAGCGTTAGCACCCTAAGCCTTATGAGAAAGCTTATCACAGGAGTGAATGTTTTATGATTCTGAGTGTCTGCTTTCAGTGCTGTCAGTTAGCAACTCCAGTAGAATTGCTAACTTCAAGTACATGTGTGAAAGATAGTTGTGATTTGGTGAAATTAGCCTGCAGAGGTGAGATGATCTGCCCCTTGTCCAATCAGAAGGCAAATGTCCATGGTCTCATCCGTGCGTCCCATTCCCCCGTGCCCTCCTGTACCCGTAGACGGCTACAGCAAGTACCCTCAATTACACTCCTGTTTGTACATCTGCTGACTGCAAAAAAAAAAAAATCTGCATGCATTTAAGTAATGTGATAATGGGAAAACTGAGAGACAAGAGTCAGACAATAATCGCGTTTCTTCATAAATAAATTATGTATGCATGTTTACAGTCACTTTGCAACTCGTCAGAAACCCACCGAAGAAAAAGGTGACGTAAAAAGTTTACTTCCTTTCTTCATTAAGTCACTTTATTAGTAAATACTTAATTGGACGTTTTCATGGTTGTAAATTGCACATGATGTCCTTCTTCAAGCTGTCTCTATTACAATTCGAAGACGGAGACAAGCTTTTTTTTTTTTCTTAAGTGAGAATCCACTCTTGAATGCAGCACAAGTCTTCCTCTTCCTATCCGGTTGTCAGCTTAATGATATACATGCACTGAATATCCCAATTGTTGGGCTAAAATCCAGATTCCTTGAAATCCGATTATGCCTTTAATCAGATATAAGGACTTGTCGCATGCTTGTTTACATGGCCACTTGGATACTCTGGTAGCTGCCAAAATCAGATGATAATTGGAGATGTAAAGCATGTTAATCAGGCACTTACCGGCCGAGTCTTAGTGGAATGACAGGCTCCATTAAAGCAATTTTCTTCTCCGCTGCATGCCTGGCATAAAACAGGAGCGCCCATCTGCAAGACAGGCAAATCTGAGACATTTCTCAGACACACACACATTCAGGAGACGCATTCTCTGCTTTTCACGCCGCTCGATACTTCAGTCAGAGCCATCAGCTCGTTTACGGCTTCTCCCTCATTGTGACGGGTGACACGGGGCAGCGCGGTGCCGTGTCAGAATTAGGTGATGTAGGGTGTATTCTCTCGCTGGCACACAATGCCGTGTGGAGAGCTGGGTATCACAAAAACCAAGCGCATGGGCCGAGCACAAACCTATGCATATTCATCAGCCGGAGGCAATTAAGGGGCCGGATCGAGAGGCCTAATAACCTTGCACCTGTTAAAGTCTGATCTGCGTTAACCTCTGATGTGTGTTTGTGTGCGTGTGTGTAAATGTGACGAGCTACAGGTGCAGATTTCACGAGTAGTGACATAATGCATAATCGAATCAGTACTCATAATGAGGAAGCATTTGAGTTTAAATAGGCTAAATGCTATTCAATTTGACGTGTTCGACTCAAACATCTTGAGTTGTTCAACATGAATGCAAACACACTCTCTCCGAAATGGCATACTTGTATACCGCATACTCCTCTACAGCACTTTCTATTCCTCACAGTATTATGCAGCATCGTATCGGGTATGTGCTACGTTCAGAGCGAAAGAAAACCTGACTCACAGTGTAGCTGACCAAGGGCTGGTGCAGCATGACCGCCTTACGCTGCAGACTCCGCCGCAGGAACATCTCGTCCTTGATGACGTAGAAACTGTCGAATAACGTGGAGTTATTAGAGTTGAATTATTATCCAGTTTTGCTGGTGATAACAAAAAGCATGTTGTCATAACCAATAATTTCCCGCGTGTAGTTCATAGAAATAAGCAGAAAATATGGTGAAAATTCAGATTTAAACCTGTCGACACGTGTATAGACCAATCAACGGATCAAGGAGGCGTTTTACTTGGAACAAACGATCATATTTGGCTGTTCCCTATTTTCCTGTCGCTTCTCTGCTTGTTTCTGTGAACTCTAACCTAGATTACTGAAAAACTGTATTCCGGTACTGATTACAAATTACCTAACTGAAGATATAATCAGAAATGCAATCTTAAAAAGAACTGTAATCTAATTTGATTATTTTTGGACCACTTCTAATTTAACAGGCTTATTTGATTTGGTTACACTTCTGTGAAGAAAAATAAATAAATCTTGTGCTGTTTTAATAAAAGCAAAAAAAAGAGGAACATACAGTATACTTCAATAAATACTCATTTTATCACCAAAGAGCCAAACATGAGGCGCTCAATTCCATGCATTATAAAGAACAACACAATCAGACTGACTATTTCACATTCATTTTAGATTAAAGCTTCAAGATGAGAGATACACAAGGACACACCCATTATTTACGCTACCAGTCAGAACCTTACTTTAACAAAAATAAGAATAATCGTTTAGTTAGTTATGCAAAGCTCGCTTCGTTTCCACCAGCTGCAATAACCTTAAAAAGCAAAAACCAATAAAAAGCTAATACCTAGCTAGATGTTTAGCTAACAGTTCCACTGCCATCTACTATTAACAGCTAACTGTGATGATTATAACCAAATGACCAAATGACTCATGTTAACTTACACAGAGTCGTGTGTAGCTATGCAGTTTATGGGCACCCTTAGTAAATTATGAATAAAAGACAATGACTCATCAATGTTAAAAATGTAATCAAGAAATTGATAAATAACTGTAATCTGATATTATTGATATCTATTTTAAAATGTATCCTACTCTGATTAGAGATTTTAGAGGGTTAAAAATGCTGCTTAGTTTAAATAAATTGGTAAGACTTTATTTGAAAGGGACCTACATAGAGCCTTTATAACACATTCATAATGCATAAATCTTTTCTAAAGCAATGTTGGAGAATTTATGAAAGGCTCATGTCAAAACTCGTGAGGTGACATTAGAGGTTTTATGTGAAAAAGAGTAAAGAGAAAAGGCCTCAATTATCATTAGGTGTGAATACAAATAGACCACGCCCACTTCAGTTGAAAAGCATTCAATTCCACGCTCCTATAAGAAGTAGATTCAGTAAATACACCTGACAGAAGGTAAGAGGACAGAAGATACTTCAGAACTATCATTATGGGTCGACCGTTTGAGATTTTTTTAACCTTATCTTAAAAGTTATTATTTTGCCTTTTCTTACAGCACATTCATGAGGGATTGAGAAATCTTCTATGAAGTATCCACTAATATTTTTGTCCAATAATATTATGTACCTTATTTAAAAAAAAAAAAGAAAAAAAAAAAGTACCTCTGTCTGAGAACCTCAAACTTCTTCTCCCATGTTTGATTGATCTCAGCCACCTGTTTCTGCAGCCTGGTACAGAGACAACGGCAATGTGTCCACATCACGTCTCTCAGCGAGCAACAGTATGAAAATGTGCGGTCTGGGTCGTAATGTCTATAATGTTCACCTGTCAGCGAGCTTCTTGTGCGACGCCTCTGCTTTTCTCAGTTTCTCCAGCTCTTCTACAAGCTCCTTGTCATTCAATTCCGGCTTATGGAAAGAGGCGACCTAACAAAAGGTGTTCAATCAAGTATTATTGACTGATTTACACCAGCGTTCAGAAGTGTGGAGTCACGTGTGGTCATATTTAATGAACAGTCATTATTCTATTCATTAAACTCTTCTACAGTGTAGTGATGTAATATATCTAATATAAACCTCACACCTAAAACTCTTTTTACACGTTCTGTTTGGTGTTTAAAGGATTTTGG
>JAOUQW010000021.1:13905513-13915728 GCA_028565825.1 Olivaichthys viedmensis
AAAAAGAGAGAGGCTGGTGAGGGAACGACTGTTTATAGCTGTTAGAACGTAAGTGAGAACAGGAACTAACTTGTTTCGCCGGCGTTCAACAAACTGCTGTGGTATAAGCGGAATAAAACACTTTGGGATGTGCAGTTATAGGAACTCCAGGGTGGTAATGGTCGCATCACACCATCCTGTCACTGATTATTTTCCTATAACTGCACGCCCCGTCGTGTTTTATTCCTTACTTATACCTTCACAATAATCACCAAATATTAATATAAACACTTTATTTTTCTACTTTTATCCCAACCATTTGTGTTAACTACGCCAAGCATACTAACTTGTTTCACCAATGTTCCACAACATTAAATGTGACTATAAACTGATAAAAAGTATGATGTGTCGTTCTTTAATAAATAAAACTTCATAATTATTGACAAACTTCTGTGGTATAAGCGGAATAAAACACTTGGGGACGTGCTGTTATAGGAAAATAATCAACTCTGGGGTGTTTTTTTCCTTACTTGGTAGCATTTCTTAGCAATACTTACATTTATAGCAACACTACATGGCAAGAAATACACTCTATAACACTTCGTACATTGGGGTGTATTCAGAGTTGGCGTTAAAAATTCAAAAGATACGTCAATAGTTACGTGGAAAAAGTTATTCAGACTTGGCTTACGCTGATGTTGATTTTCTGGGTGTCCTGTTCACATTATTGAAATTATTTGAGTACAGTTCATGTTGAGTCTATTAGACTATCATACTAAAAATAATGCTATTATATTATAAGCGTATTGTCATCTATTACCTGAAAATTATTTTCACTGACCTCACTTTGAGCTCTCTTCTATCTACACAAAGCCATCATTCATCATTATTCACTATTATTAGGTCTTAAAGCTAGATAATATGATTTTGATTAAATAAAGCCCATCATAGCAGGCTATAAAAGTATGGCCTTATGTCATCAGACAGCATGGTTCTGGTACTCACAGTGCAGAGGTCAAGGTAACCTGGTCATAGCTGTTCCCGACACACACACACACACACACACAGACCCAGGCATGGGCCAGACATTCGATACTGGAATACAATTTAATCAAGCAAACCCAGAGGAACTATATTCCCTGCTGGATCAGGGGGAAGCTAATAAAATCCCCCCACTGAAAAAATTAAAAAGCTTTGGGGGTTTTTCAAACATCTGGTTGTTGTGTTGAATGACAATTAATTTGTCCTAAGTGACTAAGTGGCAATGTAGGAAATAACTACTTTAATAGAACTTTAGTGGAAGGTAATGTAACGTAATATCTTGGGCCCTACAAAGATGATTTATAGTCTGTGAATGGTTTCATCTCTTACACTAATACAGCAATTATTTCTTTCCCCATAGTTGCACATCAGTCCAAGGCAAACTATCCATTTGTATCCTCTTGCATAGATGTTAAACTTTTCCGAAGATTCAACATTTTTACATGATGGCTGGACTTGTGTACTCGTTCTGACTTTCTGCATAGCATTTATCCAAATGATGACACAGAGGATGGGGGATACAGACAGGAAGATGGAAAACCAAAAAAAGGCTGAGACAGTTGTACTGATATGAAACTACAGCTTGAAAAAATAATAAATATATCTCTCTCCGAAGCACACTTAAAACTATATTTACCATTCACTGCTGTGGATAATAAAAGAAATAAGAGATTTATTGTTAGACACTGTGAGGAATCAAAACGGCACTGTTTTTATCCTGGTCATGAGCATCAGCATACTTAGTATTCAAATAGAGCAAGTTTACATACAAATGAATTTAAAAAAAAAGAAATGCATGCATTTTTTGAGTAAGAAAAGGTATATACAGTACAGTACTGTGCAAAAATCTTTTGTTTATTCAGTTTTTAATCAAATGGCCATTCAGTGCTTATTGTTAATGATTTGGTGGTAAACAATAATGATGGGGAAATGCATTTAACAGAAAATCACACAAAAGTCTTCAACACTAAGTTACAGTATGAAATCTGTAAATATTTCATGTGTAATATTGAACTTTTTGTTTCACTCTGACGCTAATTCCATTCATCCAGTTTCATCAAACCGGTACGTTCCAGCTGTTTCATGCTGGTGCAGTTCATTTGCATAAATAAGTGATAAAACTGTTAGACTCAGTGTTGGAGGCTTCTGTGTTAATTGTAGTTTAAATTCACATTTACAGTATTATTGTCCGACACCAAAAACCTGTCTTATTTGTTCATTATTAACATTATTTCAGTTAGCTAGCTAGCTTACCACGCAAGTTCTACAGCTAAAAGATTCCAGTTACCTGGTCATCCTCTAATAATTAGCATATCTGATCAATGATGAGCTCCACAGCTTGAATGAGCCGAATCAGAATGAACCATTCAAGAAGAGAACCAATTCACAAACCGCGTTTTGGAGTTCAGCGCCATGTTTAATATACGAAGGACAAAAACTAGGACATACCACAAATGTTCAGCTTTTAGATAAAAAAAAAAAAAAAAGAGCCCACACAAACGAACCTGCATGCCTGCAAACCGTGAGCACAAAAATAGACTGAGTCATCAGTTCACAGGAAAGGCTGTGCGCAATTTCAAATGACCTTCATTGATTCTGAGAGTCACTCAGAGATAAAGCACGAGGCAAAAGCCGCCATCAATGTAGAACGCATGTAATGAAGATTGCGGACGCTGTCAAGCTTATATATGTGCAGAAGTTTGAACATGTGTGCAATGCGTCTAGTCCTGCAAAAAATGTTGGCACTCTTGCGATATACTCTGGAGCGGTTATGTCCAAAATGCTGTATTTAACCATGCTGGAGAAGAATTGTTGCCCTATAGAATGTTAAAAAAGGACCACATGGTTCATTTCTTTACATAAAGGTTATAAAAAACAGTCTGAATGGCCATAGTGAGTTTAAACAAACAAACAAACAAAAAATTGTAATTAAAATGAATTAAGGAATATTCTTCGCTGCACTACTGGAAAATATAGTCCACATTAACACGGGAAAAATTTGAAAACGCATCTTTTCTCTTCAGTTTCCATCCACGTTAAAACAGCGTTTTCATCCACAAACGCATCGTTTCGCTTCCGCTCTCCAAAATGGAGGAATCGGAAAAGGCTGTTTTGGTGTTGTAGTGTGCATAAGGGAAAACGCAGCCTGTGACCTCCACAATTTCAAGAGGGCAGAACACGGAACCCATTTCGATGCTGTTTTCTGTATGACGCATTTTAATTTCATGTTGACTGCTTTGTATAGTGTGCAAGCGACGCCGTGGCATTCAAGAAAGCGTGTTTTACTGACTGCAGCATCAAAAACAAACGAAAACGGCGGAAATTATGTAATGGTCATGGGTCACACATCCAGTGCGCATGCCCAGCATGCCGTTTTCAATCGTTTTTGCGTTTCATTGTGGACCGGAAAACGGACTGAAGACGCTAGTGTGGCCAAAACATAAAAACGTCGTTTTCAAATTGACCCGTGTTAGTGTGGACAAGATCTTAGGTTGTTAAACTAGCTAGCTTTACTCGCGCTGCTAATGCCAGACAGTCGCTTGGCTAAACACAGACGCAAAACAACTTTTGTATGGAGTCAACTATTTTCATTACCCAGGGATAGACTCATGTTAACCCAGAGTAAACGCAATCCTTTGTTTTCCTTTTTCTTTTTTACATGGGTCAAAAACAGAGAAAGAACTGATCATGAAAAATCTAGTTGTGTTCTTTCTTTTTTTTCGCCATGTAGTAACCGTCTGAGGTAAACCAGTCCTCCTGTAATTTTGTTAGTGTGTAAAAAAGTGTATTCTCCTTCTTCCTAGCTGTATTTCCCCCCCTTCACATTCCCTCGGCTGTGAATAATTCTTACAGGGGTCAGAGGTCACCCGCCCTGCTTTCTCAGTGGTAGACAGAGGTGATGACCCTGATGTCAAACAGAGCTTGTTTTGCTGACACCACACTTCCCAACAGTCTGATATTGCCACTGCTCCCATATGAATACAGTATATACACAGCATGTATTATCTTCATGCTGTGTTTCTAGTGCAGTGCTCCACCCTCCCCGGTTGGTGGTTGTCATGCGATAGGAGAGAACTAGCTAGTGGGTGGGAATTGGGAATGACTAAATTGAGAGAAAAAGGAGTAAAAAAATAAAAAAATACATAAACACAATAGTTACAGTGGTGTAGCTAGAAATTTAATAAAGCCCCCCCCTGACATAATATTGAATAATTAAAAAAAAAGATCCACCCTTAGCTTTCACCTCATTAAACAGTCAAACAATCATAAAATCATTTAATAGCAGTGACAAAGACTAGGGTGCGTCTGCAGACCGCAGACGAGTGGGCCTGTCCGAGTAAGACAGACAGACGTGCCTTTGAGCCTATAGATCACGTCACACGTCCTTCAAACGTTTGAGTAAGTACCCAGCCTTTAAAAGTAGTTTTATGACACCACTTGGTGAGGTGAGGTAAGGTCCCCCCCAGATATTCTGTCATTAGCTTGTGTTTGCAGTGAACAAGATGAACATCATTAACTATGACCTAAAAATACGATCAGAAAATCAGTGAAGATTGAGAACCTATGAATATGACTTAAGCAAAATTAAGGTCAGTTAGCTGGCTAAGAGACATACATATGTGAATGCCAATGACTTGAGTTCCTGAAAGGTCCTTTTGGTCTGCATACAGACCCTATTGGTGGAAAACCCCACAATATCTTATGTAAATCGTATGCTATGGCCTTCACAGGCACCAGATTCTCAACCCAATAGAACACCTGTGGGAGATTTTGGAGCGACGTGTTAGACAGCCACCCTCCACCACCATCATCAAAACACCAACTGAGGGGATATCTTTTGGAAGAACGGTTCTCCATTAGTTCCTCCAGTACAGTTCCAGAGACTTGTAGAATCTACGCCAAGGAGCATTGAAGCTGTTCTGTCCTGAGAGAGCAGCAGTTCAGCCTGTTTCTGCTCTTCACGCTTCCTCTCAGCAGCCAACCTCTGACCAACACCAAAACCAAAGATCAGAAACATCTGCTTGAGGTACGCTGTCATTTCTCAATAATTGAGTCGTAAAGCCTGGTTTCATATGTTTTTGTGCGCCAGCGATAGCCGTTAGGATCAAGGCAGGAGAAATGCTCCAGACATGATTTCAATGAAGGCCTGTAATCTCTGCGTCATTACATCATAGGCCAGCACAAAAAGCCGAATGTCCACTTGGCGTGTCATGTCCAATCACAGAGCTTTGAGCCAAGTGGGGTTGCCTGATTGAGTGTGTTGGCTCATACTGGTGTGAAGGTCGGGTCAGCCCGGGTCAGCTCGGACATCCAAAAGGCCGGAGGGAGGGCTTTTGGGCGTCTCGAGGCGAGAGCGGGCAGTGAATGTGTTGTTAGTCTAACCCAAGACAGAATGGGGTGTCAGCTTGGGTTTTATTGGGGTTTTTTTGTTTTGTTTCTTGCAAACTAAAGGAGACAAAAAGATTGAAAGGAAGAGTGCTTAAAGGCCCATTGTGTGCAGAAAGGGGTAGGCGTCGATGTTTGTTTGTGGTAATAAAACAGTGGACGGGGTGAGGCAGCCTGATGGACCATGCACTCAACAAGCACACTAATGAAGACTTCAGCCCCTGTCCTGCCTAACTGATAAGATGATCAGCAGCAGTTGCTTTTGCTTGTTTACTGGGTTAAATAAGTGCTGCTACCAGTATTTTACAGTTAAACCCCTAACCTTGATTGCTTATGGAAAACAAAATAGCTGGCAATTTATTCACACATTTTATACAATTGAAAATGTAAATAAAACTGCTCCTTTAGTCCCCCTGCACTGCACATTGTAGTATTTTCCTGCTTGGCCACACCCATTTCTAATCATCAGCTCATTAACACACCCTTCACAAGGGAAAAATTTATATTTTAGAGCAAGGAAGCAATAAAACTTGCACTCCAGAACCAGTATTGGGGAAACTCCATCACAGACACACTGATCTGTACTAGAAGTGGGAGATACGGTGAAAATATTATATTGATACTTGAGAATATGTATCATGTTTTTGCTAACAAAGTATGACCAAACAGTTGTGCTGCAGCTATTTGATCTCGGTTTTTGTTTCATTTTTCCTCTTTTTCTCTTTTTTCACTATAAAAGTATGGATGATACCCACGAAAAGCATATCGTGATGTAATTTATCACAATAATAAAAGATATGGTCAACCCTCATCTGTACTAGTGTTGCACTTTTTTCAATAGTGCAATCTGGCGAGACAATTCAATACTTTAACTTTCAGTACATTCAGGCTAACACAAGCTTGACGTTGTATTATGCTTACGGACAATTCAAATTGTGCTAATGCTGATTGTACTCTGATGATGAGCAGAGCTTCTTATAAAACTTGGGCAAAAGTGCAAATTAGTTGTCTGTAGTCTAATTGTTACGTAGCCTACTTTTAAAATGAGCTTTATAACACATTGGCGTTGAAAACTAAAATTTGGTGTTAAGACTTGCATAGAGACCATAATCGAAGTTTATGAATTTCCCCCAGTGGGAAACATTTAATTGCCAACCAGTTTTAGTTTTTAGGGCCTTTAGCATTTAAAACATACAGGTGAAGAGTTTTATTCAGTAACGTATGTGAGCTTATGCTCCTAGAAACAACATAGTACTGATATTACCCATTTTGTATTTGTATTCGTAAACACAGTGTGTCTTTTTTTTTGCCATAGAATAATTTTGGTATCAGCCATCGTGACGCTATACTTGTGATGTCATGACAACCCTGTACACATCTGTACTCCAGGCCAGGCACGTGTCGGCTAAACCGGACCGGATCGGACCGCCACGAGGGAAATAGAGACAGATAAGAGTGCTGCACACTTCGCCATAATAGCTGGCCACTACAGTGCGGAGGCTCCTTTATGAAGTGGACTTTGAACAGGGCCTATTGTCCAGCCGCCATTCAGCCCTGAGCCCATCACCCACTCCAGCCTGGCAGTGTGTTGGGTCAGCTGCCTGCTGCATTCCAAACACTCCAAGCACTACGGCGAGAACTTCCAGCACCACATCCACAGAGCCATCCTCTCTATAACACCCCCCTTACCAAGGCATGAATTAAAAAAAGGTGGGAGGCGACGAATGCTTAATGTCTGGGCTCTTCTGATAGCGCACGCTGAGCAAACCTTATAGATAACGCCTCATTCTGTCAGGAGCATTATTTGATAAGGAAAGGAAACGGTAGCGGCGATAGTGCTCGGTCTGGGATATCTAATGAGAATGATGATGAACGAGTGGGACAAATGGATGGGAATACAACGAGGGTGCAATGCTAACTGGAGAGAAATGATTTGCACGTATTGTAGTGATTGTAGTGATTATAGTGATAGTCCTGCTCTGAGAGGAAGGTGGTGGTGGTGGTGGGGGTCAAAAGGCCGTGGTTGACGGATGTGTTGCCGTGTGGATGGTTGTATTTTAACCGCGGCCTCACGGCTCTGATCAATACGGCCGAGACCCGGCGTGTGCTCCTTATCCGTTCTCTTTGCTTTAGCGCTCCGGTATCGGCGCTGATGGCTGGACTGTCCTTCGCCCTAGAGGTCGCGACCCGCAAACGTCCAGCCGCAGGCGACTCCCGACCAGGCCAAGTTGAAATGCGTCAGATAAGAGCATGAACGCGCCGTCTAGAACGTGTGCTGCACTAGTCGAGGTGCTCACCTCGTTCTGCCGGGAGCGTTGGATGGAGTCGATCTCCTTCTCCACTTCCTGTTTCAGCTGGTCCATCTGCAGAAGAAAAATTCAGTGTTACAATGCCAGCATGCTTTCAGTTCTTGTGGTTTGCAATAAAGCTTTGTTAAAAAAAAGGGAACTCAGTAGAACTGTATGCCTGGAGGTGGCCATAATGAAACGCTCCATAGAGAACATCGCATTCTTTCACTTTTGTTAGTCTCAGCTAGTACTAAAAACTTTCAGTTCGCTGCAGAAGATAACAGCATGTTGCCTGGTTTTATGTTTGTTTTTTGAAGTTGTATGAAGTTTGAAGTGTGTGACTGTGTGTCTGAGTGATCTCAGTGATGCATCGCGAAAGTTTAGGACCCCCAGGGACACTGTGGGTGGACAGGATGACGTGTGGAGAGATTGTGGGGTGATCCCATATCAGTAGACTCTGACAAGCTCCACCTGCTCATGTAGAGACCGAAATTAGGTTCTCCAACTAAAAAACACCTACTGATTCACACGCATAAAAGGTTCCTCACTGTTGACTGGAGTTTAAATCACAGGACTGTCAGAAGAGCCACCATTAACCCCTAACTGTTCCAGGGCCTTCATACCAGGGTTTAATGATCAGTTGTAAGCTTTATTTCGTTTTATTTGAGACATGTTTATTTTTAATTCATGTATATAGTTAATCTAACTGCATTCCATTATTTTCTGTCGAGTGCAAAAGTTTGTACACCCATATAACCTTGGTAACTCCCCTCAAGCTGTTTTCTTGTCAATGAAAAGCGTACACAGGCCCATGGCTGCCTAATTATCTATGATCTATCACTTCCTCGGCTCCATCCATTTTACTGTGGCGAATGACTCTCATGAATAACTCAGTTTCCTCCAAAATAAATGAACCTGTTTGAAGCCCCACACGCATTTATCTACAGTAGTGGGGCTTTTCAGACAGGCAGCGCAGTGGTCAGCCGGTGGTGCTTTAGATCGCTGGCTTTGTCTAATGGAAGGGCAGTTCAATCTGAAAGCCCAAATTTTTCACAGAGGCTAAGCGAACATCCAGCTGAGCGCACCGGCACTCCAGCAACCGCAACACATTTACTGCCCCATTGATCAAAGTCACCAAAAATAATGTGGAGGGGAGGGAAAGAAAAACAAAAACCAAAAAATTACGTTTTACATTTTTATGCATAACCTCTGTGGTAGACCTTCACATTGAGTTTGTCAGGCCCGAACACAAAAGGGGCTGTTCAACAAAAGGTGGGCTGGATTGAATAGGTGGCACTCTGAACTTCGACACTAAATATGGACAATGCCATTGAAATATGGACAATGTGATTGAAATGACATAAGGATGTCTTTATTAGTGTTTTTCAACCAGAGCTTCTGCTACAGGAGATTTGTTTGGACACCACCTGCTCCCCAACATTAACCTCTGTGTTCTCGGGTTCGGAAACAGAAAAGACATTGACACTGCTGAAAGTCTGTCTGGTAGTCTATGAAACTAACACAAATGTATTTACAAAGGATAAAGCGGAAACCTAGAAAGCTATACATTTCCTGACATTATTTCTTCTTCCTTTTAGTGTCAAAAATTAATATAAAAAATGTTTTAATGTTCTGCAGCCTAAAATCTACTTCTCTTAAAGGAACAGTTCAGTCAAAAATTTAAATGCACTTCATTTTCCCTTTACCCCGAATGTAGTCGATCAGCCAAGACATGTTTGGTTTCCTTCTTTACTTCTGCACAAAGGCTAATTTTGCTAACAAGTAAAGAAAGCTTATAGCTACCAGTTTAGCTTCGTGCAGACTGCATGTCGAAGTCATCACACAGAAGAATAAGTCCATTTAAAAAAAATTTAAATGTGAACTATATTATCATCCAAATCAACGTACAATTCCACCTTCAAAACATTAGGCCACGCCCCCTACCTGAGTCGGAGTCTGACACCAAACTATGTGCTGAGGAAGAAAGTGATTTGTTTTTAGCTCTGCGACATCCTTTTGTCCACTTTTAAAGATAACAGTGTGTCAGAAACTATTTGGGTGTTTTAGCCATGCAGTTTGCATGATGCTAAACTGGTAGCTATAAGCTTCCATTACTTGTTAGCTACATTAGCCTCGTAGCTCCAATACAAAAATAAAGACGCAAACTTCAGACACCGAACATGTCTTGGCTGATCGACATTTTTACACTTTACTTTTATCCGAACTATCGCTTTAACCCTGCGTTTCTGTATTAACTCACTGTTGTCATAAAACAATAGTAAAAACATAAAGAGGAAAATATACAGCACTGTGCAAAAGTCTTGGCACCTTAAATGTTTTATATAACTTTTGTCTTACATGTTTATTTGATGTCTTCTGCATTAGTGTGTCATTAGAAAAGAGCAAATTTTACATTTTCAAACATTCATTTTTCCCAAAAATTCAATGTAACAGAGAAATGTGTGTGCATCATTAAAGAAAGTGAGATATTCAGCACTAGAGCACTTTTTAGATAAAAACA